>JAMLFT010000686.1:0-37865 GCA_026544285.1 Pachyrhizus erosus | reverse complement strand
ATAAAATTAAAAATTTTAAATGAAAAAAAAATAAAGAAGAAGAGAATAAAAATAAGAAAATAAAAATCTAAAATTGAATTTAGAAGTAAGAAATGAATTTTAATTTGATATAAATATATAAATATCTAAATAATTAAAATAAATAGATTTATTAAAATAAATAAATGATTGGGTGAAAGAAAATATAGGAACATGAGAAAAAATATACACTAATTTATAGGATTTTTAGGAAAACGGTCTAGTTTGGGTTCAAACCTAGGATTATATATGTATTATAAATAATAAATAAACCATGAAAGCAAAAAAGGAAGAAAAAAAATGGGATGGAGCGGATTCAAAGAGCGCAACCTAGAGGCAAAGAGTGGAAAGTGGGAGCAAAGATTGTCATTTGACTGTTAGGCCCATTGTTGAGAATTTAACAAAATAAAAACCATATAAACATTCTAAAAAACATTATGCCGCCATTGAAATTGCTCACTCAACTTTAACCTCAAACACCCTTCGTTTTGCGATGTCGTCTTGCGCTCTACTGCCCTACCACTACCATAGACGCCTTCGGTCACCCCTCGCGAGTTTAATACACCAAAAATTAGGGTCAGATACTCTATAAATAACCTATGACCCTATGAGAAGAAAGACGTAAAAACGAAAACAAGAACTCACAAATTCATCGTCAAAATCGGATTCCTTTTGTTCCAATTGATCCCATACACGTTCAGAATTTATTCAACATCATTTTTGTTTTAGAATCAAAGCTAATGACGTAGTGCAACTCGATTTGGACCCCATCGCGAGAAAACTCAAACACTTTGCTAGGGAAGATAAGAAAAGGTAGGAGGGGCCTTTTATTCTTCGAATTTTCTGTATGAAATTATTTCTAAACTTATCTATTTCATTATTACACTCATACTTAATCAAATACACCACACTATGAATTCAAAATTTCAAATTTTCCTTCATCGCCATGGTTCCTAACTTACAATTCTTCTAGTTTTTGGTTAAATTTTGGCTGGGTGTCATCCTTAATTATTATTGAATAGAGTTAACAGTATAAAAATGGAAATTGGTGAGGAATGAGTCAAAGCAGAAGTGGAAGATGAAATTAAAAATTAGGTTGTTAAACTATTTCCTTTCTATAAGTTAAGTAAGCTTCTAAAGAAGAAAGAAGAATGAGTTGGGAGAGAGTCAAAGACAGGAATGAGAGTTTGAAAGTATACTTTTTCCCATTGTTATTGTATACTTTCTTACATTGTTGTTGTATACTTTTTCAATGACTGTTGTATACTTTTATTTTTCAAAGGTTGTTATACTTTTCCAAAGGGAGTTATATACTTTTTTCAAAGACAATTGTATACTTTTTCAAAGACAGTTGTATACTTTTTCAATGGCTGTTGTATACTTTTGGGGTGTAGTTAGTAATCTTAGGGTGAAAAAAAAAGAAAAAAATAAACTGGAAGGGAGTGAGTTTAGTAGAGGGAGGAGTGCAAAGAGTAAGACAGGAATAGGGATGATAATAATAAATAGAGGGTGCAAATAGAAAAAAATTATTTTAAAGTTTAAACTGAATTAGGACAACAAATGTAAAAAATAGGTAGCCATGGGGAAAAGGGATAAGGAAAGAAAAAAAAATTATTTTTAAATTTAAACTGAATTAAAACAACAAATGTAAAAATAGGTACCCATGGGGAAAAAGGAATAAGGAAAGAAAAAAAAATATTTTAAAGTTTAAACTGAATTAGGACAACAAATGTAAAAATAGGTAGCCGTGAGGAAAAAGGAATAAGGGAAGAAAGAGTAAAAAAAAGGAAAGTAAGAACATTAATATTCCAAAAAGGACAATTTTACCCTTGTCTTGTTTTTCTTAATACTCTTGATTTATGACTAACAATTTCTTAATTAAATTATAACATTAAACAACATAAAATAAAAATATGAAGAAATATGAGATAAGAAAATATAGTTGGAAAAAACCTTTTTGCCCTTTCCTTATATTCTTGAATTATCATTTGATATATTGTTTAATATTTTGTTTAACATTGAATTTTTGATATTCTTGTGTTATATGATGATTTATTTTTCTCTACTGATAGTAAAGAAATCTGTATATGGTTGAAAACTGTCATAAGATGACAAGTAAATTCCACAAATACCTTAGGGTAGAAAATGATATAGGAATTTGCCTAGACAAAGAAATTGAATGAAACTAGGGTTAGTTATTTGAAAGTGAGAGTGAAATAGAGTTGTAGTAAGACAATGCAGATGAAATGAAAATCAATACTGAGAAAGCTTGATAATTGGAGAAGAGGAGAGTAGAATGAATTAGAATCCTTAATGAGTGAGAAATAAAAATGAAGATTGCAAAAGTTGACCATAAAAGGTACTTGAGGAATGCATGTAGGCTCTAGTGAGTCCTTAGGGGTAGATAAAGTGCCAAGTTGTGAGCCACTCAAAGTGAAGAGAGTTTCATAGAACCGGTTTGACGTCTCTAACAAAGCAGAACATTACCAATATTCGATTGAGAGTATCCTGGACCTAATACCAAATAGGATATGTATTCCTGATCGTTAACTCAAAATGAAATTTTGGATTATTATTGACACGCTCGTATAAGTCCTCCCGAAGTTAGTAGTATTTAGAGGCTATGAAGAGTCATAAAACAAATAAAATCCTTAGTTAGACACATTACGGTGATGTGAGAGTCTACGATAGACAAATATAATCTATATGTGTATGTGTTTGCTTAAAGATTGATGACTCACTCCTACAACTCTCACATTTTAGATATAGATGGTGGATGAGTTTCAACCCCTATTCCACTTAACGATAATACCCTTAGAGAGTCGATAGACTCATAACTTGACCACTGAAGATGATACTTTTATGGACTAAGTCAGATTTACATGTAGACCTCCAAACATCATAGTCCCTAACAATTATATCATATAGATATTCTAGTAGTACTATCTCAAACCTAGCCGCCTAGACATACAGAAGCACCACCAAACATTTCAATAGCTCCTCAACGCACTTAACCACTTCCTCGCCAAAACTCGTCCACTGGTTCATTCTCGATAAATGGTCAAAGTGGAGGAGAGAAATCCTTTGAGGAAGGATATCCTTCTAAAGGATCTATTTGGGAAAAAATTGATATTACTAATCAACTTGGAATACCTGTTGTTTAATATGCTAGCCAAATATTTTGGGTTATGTAACTTTTACACTTATATTTGACTTTTACTTATATAGTAATTTTGAGTATGTTATCAATAAATTCAAGTTACTTGGATATATACACACTATTTAGTTTCTTTCCAAATTGTAACCCCTGGCGAGTTAAATTTTAAAATTTATTTGAAATAAAATAATCAAAATGATTTTCTTGATTTAAGATAGATAAAAAGGGGCATTACAGGTTGTAGGAATGAGCCATCCATCCTCAAACATTCACAAAACATGAAAAATACAATGAAGGAGTAAAATTTATCTACTATCGCGTACCCTCTCCTCACCATGACGCGCCTACCAATATATTCTACTAGTTGTATTTTAGGGCCCCTCGATGCCTCTAAACTTCTATCTCTTAGAGGACTTACACAAAACGTATTATTTAGTCGAAGGTTTGCTTTTGGGTGACAATCGGGAGTATATATCCTATCTGGTACATCGAATCAGGATACTCTCAATCGAATCATGGTAATTCTCTGCTATTTCGGGAATACCAAGCCAAATCCTTCTTACCTTAGAGTTGTCACAACTTGACATCTTATACTACCTCCAATGACTCATCAAGAGCCTACGAACATTCACCAAGTACCTGTTGTAGTCAACCCAAGCAATGCTCCAACCTTAAATCTCACAAGCAACACTGATATGTCATCCATCAACTACCCCTTCCATCCACTACGACTGGGTCATCATTTCAGGTACTAACACAACATAAGTCACCAGGTGGGATCCATTCCTATGATACATCAACTTTTCCAATTCTTAAGTAGGTTCCTTGTATAGGGCAGAAGACTCTTGCCCCCTTTTAAGGTTCCAGTCTTATAATAAATCATAGTTACGTAGGATGCCATCATTTCATATTGAGAGTCGTCACCATCAAGAGGCTTCACACATTTCCTAATTTATGCTACAGGTCAAAACTATTCTATCACTTAAGACACTCAACCATGTTCTTTCATCTAAACATGCCTCAACATAAGATTCCTCTTTTTTAGTAAAAGGGACAATCAATAATCCTAACAATTTTAAATGTCATCTCTTAATGCATCATAAACAACAATAATAACAATCATTGAGAACATTTCATATCTTCAGTAGGGAAGGGTAAGCAACATCATTATTTTTGTTATGTCATGACTGTTATCCTAATTCACGATTATAAAAAAAAAGTCTTATCTTCTATTCACGAGTTCGTCACTTATTTTATGTATTAAAGACTTATTATTTAATTATATCGTCTATGCATACATTAAGTGATGAGTTTATAAATTTATTTGAATTCTGACTCTACCCTTTATGTAGTAATATTCCTATTATACCTATTTATATATTAGTAACTAACTTAGATGGGATGTTAATTTGCGTAAACTCTTCTAATGTTATTCATTGTTGTAATTATCTATTTATTACTATTACTATTATTTGATTTCATTTCATTTATTTATTTACTTAATTATCTATTTATTTATCTATCCATTTATTTATTTATTTATTTCATTTACTATTATTATTATTATTACAACACCCATATTCTTATTTTTATTTTTATTGTTATTGTTATTTTTTATTTATATTTATATTTTTTTTTTATTTTTTCCTTCTCTTTCTCTCTCCCTCTCCCTATCTCTCCTTTCTTCCTCCTTCTCTCTCCCTTTCTTCCTCTCTCTCTCACTCATTCTTTCTTTCTCCCCTCTCTCTGTCCCTCCCTCTCTCTCTACCACTCTTTCTAGCTGATTTTTCTTCTTTTCATACCCTCTTTTTTTGCTAACCTCACCACATCATCACCAACATTCAAATTCTAGATTTTGCACATCCAACATTCACCTACCACAGTGCATATCTCATATTTAACAAAACATTGATTGACAACAAATTTTAATCAATCACAAGTATCCTATTACACTACACAAATAAATAGAGGAATAATCATTCAATGTTTGAAGCAAGTAGAGTAGCGACGATGAGATGAGGCTCCTCCTACCTATGTTGTTGCCTCCCACATGTTTAAATTGTTTCCGATGAGTTTTGCAACTTCCGGCAAGGTGTGGCGATGGTTACGGTGTTTGGCTCCTCTCTTTGTCGCGACGTCGTCTCCTTGGGTCACAAGGAAAAGTGGATGGAGGCTCGAGGCAGAGAATAATGTGGGTGGTTTAGGTGAAGGAAAAGGAATGTTAGGTGGAGGAAAAAAGTGGGTGCGAGGAGGAGAATGAGATCGAGGATGACAACGCTGGGGGAGAAAGTGATGTTCTAGGAGGAAGAAGAAATAGGAGGCGCAAGTAGCAGAGAAGAGGGCTCGAGAGAAAAAGAAGAGGAAAAATGACAGCGATTTGGCAGGAGTGAGGTGACTCAATGTGGTCCATACATTAGCATCGTGGGTAATAGCTAAATAAAAGAAAAGGAATATTCTTAGCACCGAATGTGCTTGGCTCAACGGTTAAGACATTGAGCCTAGGCGCTAGGTCTTTGGGTTTGAAACCCACTAGGTGTATTTTGGTTTTCACTACTTTATTTTTTTATTTATTTTAACTAATCTAGTTTTATATAATATAAGTGCTTCCTTGTTATGCCAGTGGGCTCCTAGCCTAGTTGGTGAGCGTGCTCCCTTTCCCCTTCAGGGGATTGGGTTCGAATCCTATCCCCATTTTTCTTAGTTTTTCCAGCTTTTTATTGTTATATCTTTTTATTTATTTTATTATATAATTAATATTCTCTAGATTTTAATTATTCTAAAAATCTAAAAAAATTCATTTATGTTTTTTTTACTTTTATTCTTCTATCTTTTCTATTATCAATATATTTTTATAAATTCATTTTGTCTTAATTAATTTAATACACATACACTATATACATATAAAAATATATAAATCATTTTATTATTTTATTTCTATTTTCATATAAATTTTTATTCTCTTGTATAAATTTTATACATTACTGATTATCTATAGATTTTATTTTCCTTGATCCTTATTTATTTCATAACAATTATTTAATACAATTTTATTATTCTAATAATTTTTTAAAATATTTTAATTTAAATTCTAATCCCCACATAATACCAAAATCATTCTAAAATAATTATAATTACTATCACAATATTAATTTTCTATTATTTATTTACATTAAATATTATTTATTATTTTAATTAATAATATTATAATTATTTTATTGTATTTAGTCTTTATTTATTCAAGAAGTTACAATTTTGTGTTGATTCAAATCAAAGAAGTTTAGCTTACCCAAAAAAAATCAAAGAACTTTAGGTCTCTTCAATGTTATATTAAGTTTTATTATTAATTTACTTTTAGAATTATACAGGTTTATTAAATTTTATGTTTAATTTGTTATGTAAAATTATTTTCTAAAAGTAAATTTTATAATTTTAAAGTTAAATTATCAATTTTATATTAAGTCTTATTAATTTTTTTATTTAAAATAAATTTTAAAAGATAATTATTTTTAATTGAATGCTGTTTTAATTAAGATAAAATTGGTTGACAAAGTTAGTTTTGCCTAAAGTTATTATGGCTACAATGTGATGCAAATTTACAACTGCTGAGTGCGGAGAAAGTGCATGTGCTCATAAGGCAAATGGTAAGAAAAGGGGAAAGAAAAGATTAAACCGTGTAGAATGTATTGTGTTGGTAAAGTAACGATATATGGTGTTTAAAGTACGCATAAAAAAAGTAACGATATGTTTTATTTAAAAGTTAAAAATCAATTGTCACATTTGTTTAATAAAAGTATATAATCCAAATTAATAAAAAATGAAATCGTCAACGTAAATAAAATTCCACGGATTTGCAAACGTAGGATCCAATGGTTCAAAATCCGAACTGTGTTAAAGTCAAAGATGGCTTTCGGAAGAAGCAGAGGTGGAGCCGAACAAGATACGTTTGGTCGTGTCTGACCATCAACAACGTTACTATTTTTAATATTAAAAGTATGATTGTGACAGAAGAAGCGACAACTGCAGGTGGGATAATCCCCTCTGCTTCATTTCCAAAAACAACAAACAAGATCTCTCAGATTTGGATCCTCCGAATCTCCCCTCTTTTCATTTTCACTTTATTATTTATCATTCTTATTTATTCAACATAACCTCCACCATTCATTATAAACCATCTCTCTCTTCATATTCACTATCATTCTTTTCTTTCACCCAAGGATGGCTGCCACCGGTGATGTTTTCAGGCAGACTTTGCCGGAAGTCGGTGCTTCCGGGAAGCTGCACGTGCTTGCCGTTGATGACAGCCACGTGGACCGCAAGGTCATTGAACGCTTGCTCAAAATCTCGTCTTGCAAAGGTAAAGAGCTACAGATGGTCAGTTTTCGTCTCTTTTGTTGTTTTCTCTTGCACTTGGATTGGGTTCTGATGGTTGTTTGATTTGGGTGTTGGCAGTCACTGTGGTGGAGAGTGGAAGCAGGGCTTTACAGTATCTGGGTTTGGATGGGGATAAGAGCTCCATTGGTCTTGATGTAAGAAGAAAACTTGGCGTTTGAAATGTTTTTTAATAGTGGTTACTTGGAAGTGATGCTTATGTTGTTATTTGGTGACTATTGTGACAGAGTGTGAAGGTTAATTTGATAATGACGGATTATTCTATGCCGGGGATGACAGGATACGAATTGCTCAAGAAGATAAAGGTGAGAAACGAGAATGGTCTTTTCTTGTTTTGATTTTAGTTTAATTTCTTGTCGAAGATTAATGCAATGGAATAGAAGAGAGAATTATTCATGTTTTACTGATTTAGTACTGGTGTTTTTTCCCCTTTTCTACTTAATTTTTAATTCTATCTGTTAATATCTGCAGGAGTCATCTGTTTTTAGAGAGGTTCCGGTGGTGGTTATGTCGTCTGAGAATATCTTGACCCGAATTGATAGGTAAGCTCTTGATTAAACTAACACACTGCTTGGTTCTCGTATGGTTTTAGGAGCTAGATGCTTTATTTTTCTGGTTGAGTTCTTTGACAAAATTGCTTGCTTTATGTGATGAGATTTACTAGTTTGAGATGATGTTTGTGGATTTGCCTATCCTAATGTTTTAATGAGCTAAATAAATTATCAAAGGATTTGGGAGTTTCATATTGCTGCATCTGTACTCCTAGTTTTAGAGGACATCAATCCCATCTAACTTAAATTGCATTAGTGAAAGAAATGAATATATTTTTTGATATGATTAGATACTCCATGATTTGAACACATGGATAGATTCCATGGTTTCTTGGCCATGGGAATAAGGGATGAAGGAGATTAAGCGGGATATTGTTCTATTACATCCCCCACACTTTCCCATTCTAGAGTGGTTCTGGTAAATTCATCTCCTATTATGAGTTAATCCATCAATAATCTCATCCTGTTAGTCACATGGAGCGGTTTGGGAACATGTTGCTTCCAACTTGCAATTATGGCTACAATGATTGAAGGATGATGAAATCCAGATTCCCATTTGCCTAATAGTCAACTGGATCTAAAGGACCCAGTTGGCATGTCAGCAATTATTATAACTATAATTGCCACATAATTATACATCTTATCAATACTTCTACAATGCTTGCATCTATACATGAAATTATAGGCATACACCATTAGTTTATGTTCATCCTCAGTGTTACTATGGAATATGAATATATAGGCTGTTAATAATTACTTCAACATTTGAACAAAGTTCAATATCATAATCATTATCATTACCTGTTAAATTTGATAATTATTTTGACTTGTAGGCCCAATTATTCATTGTTTACTTTTACTGATTAGCAGTTGCTTGGAGGAAGGAGCAGAGGAGTTTCTGTTGAAACCTGTCAAGTTGTCTGATGTAAAACGCGTAACAGATTTCATCATGAGAGGTGAAGGGAAGAAAGGAGTAAAAAGATCCCAAAAAAGAAGCAGATCAGATGATTGCATCCCATCCCTATCAACTGCATTCTCATCTGTTTCACATCCATGCGATCTATCATCACCTCCATCACCATGTGTATCACACTCAAAGAAATCTAGGTTGAGCATATAGATTGGGCAGTGCTGTTTATGTCTCCTCCATTTTTGTCAAACCATTGTTCATATTCAAAAGCCTCCGATGTAATTTGCGTTTTTACACTAAAATTGCCGACAATGAGTACTAGGATTAGGAATGAGGAAGAGGATGACAGAATTATTTTGTTCTTTAGCATGGTCGCTTACATTTTTTTTTAACTGATTTTGCTGCTGTACAGAGAAAGTTCATTAATATTAACGTAACCCTCTATTTTGAGGGTCTTCAAAATTTTGTTTACTCTCTGTCACTTTATATTCAATAGACTAACATTCTGAATTATGTAAAATTTTTGGACCCTCTACTTAGCCAATGAGAGTTGACATAGAAAGGAAATAGATAGAGATGACAAAAATTGAAGTGAATTATAATTGGAAATATATATGTTGTCTGAATGTATTGAAAAGTGAGAGGGTAAGAAATATTAAATATAAGAGAAGGGCAATTTTACACCTTTAGTAATAGAAGGCCAACTTGACCAGAGTTGGGATTTGACAAACTGCACAGGGGCAGTAATGGAAGACAAAATAGTAAACTCTTTAACGTTTAATCTCACTCCTTAATAGAGAAGGGAGTCAATTTCTCGTGAGACTCATGTCCCTTATGCAATTTCACTCAGTTCGTCATTTATTCTAATCTTCCTTTCCTTCTATTTCATTCCATCCCAATTCACCTTAAACAAACAAACAAACGCATAGAGTTGTCATTTTTATTTATTATATTTGTTTGATTTATGCACTATTGGAGCTGCATGCACCGTGTTGCCTTAGGGGTTTCGCTGTAAGGTGTCTTATTGATCACCATCCTAACTAGCATTCCTATGTTTATTGAATGTTTGCCTAAGTTGTGGTTAAGGGTCTGACTAATGGGGATCCACTTAATTGTGTTTGGTTTTGCATTTATTACAGGCAAAATTTCATGTTAATGGTCACAGTGCATAATTAGACACTCATTAGAAAGTGAAGAATCACATCAGTGTAACTAAAAATTTAGAAGTTAAAACTAATAATTTATGGTTATCTGTAAAAATTTACATGGACATCGTGTATCTAAACATGGTACAAAAAAAATGCTGAAACTTATGCTGTGTTTGGATTGAAGTTAAAAAATTAAGTTTAATGTTGAATGAAAAAAGTAACTTTATAATTGCTTTGAATTGAATGTTTATTTTGTTGAAAAATACAGTGAACTCAAGTGCCGTTCACAGTTGTCAAATATTTGAGTAAACCATTCGAAGTAGACTCAACGAATGTTAAACGTAAAATCAAACACACAACTAGTAATCTTGTTTCAATGTTAGGCATTTACTAAGCATAATCAAACACACAATAAGCCTGTGCCTCTGCCCTAGCATTCTAATGTTCAATACTATTTTGTTTCCAACTATCTGTCATATGAATAAGAAGCATCATGTAGTGGTTCATGATTTGTCTCTCAATTCTAGCTTTAATCATATTGCTTTCTGAATTCTCCTTAGGATATGGAAGCAATCGTACTGGAAATATTTTGTTGAAGAGCACTACCAAATCATCCGACATTGCATTTACACACCTCCATCAATGTGTATAGGCAGTACAGCAAAAAGCATGCAACAATCAGCAAGTGAACGTGGAATTGTCTAAAGTCACACGAAAATGAATGTTGTACTTAATTTTGAGCATATCATATTTGCACGTCATGACTCATGCATTTGTAACTAACAGCATCCAGCGCGTATTATTCGTGACGGGTGATCTTAATTGATCGTTAATAATTGATAATCGCTAAAAAAAGGTGTGCATAAAGGTTGCTATAAATCAAAGAGTAAATTACCCCGATATTTAGATGTATTAACAAATGTAGCTCTATTTTTATGTGAAGGAACATTTTTACTTACAAGATATTAAAAAGGTAGTTTCCCATTTTCCTTGGTGACGTGCTAGTAAGGTTATTTCTCAATTCTTTATAGAATTTCTCAAATGAATCAACTACAGTTGTTCATCACAAATGTTGAAACTATATCTGAATAAACCCAAAAATCTAAAAGCAGAGAAGCCACTCTTGTCGAGTGAACATGGTAAAACTATTTTTCTTATCTCCACAATCACCTGCAGAATTGTAGGAAAATTAAATATTATATTACTATAATCCAGGAAGTTGCTGTTGTCTCCAACAAAGGAGTAATACCAATGTATTTTACTGTAGTTGTTATCAATCACCAAAAGTTTTGTATTGATAACAAAGTTTCCACTTCCCCTAGGCTTAAGGCCTAGAATATTTATTCTTGTCATGCCACACCGCAGCTTGCAAGTGAGTCCAAATTCCGTGATCTTTTCATTGTCAATTTAACTGTCCAACGTGATTCTTGTAAGATAACAGTAACACCATAACTACGTTGCATCTACCAAAGAGAGAATAGGACAATACCCTTTAGACAAAATGTCCATTTCGTAGCCATTTTAGCCACACAAACGACCATAAGTTATACAATAAATAAGCAGCATTCGACCATTTCAAGCTAAGATTCCGACAACCTTTCCTCAATGCAACAGCTGGAGCAAGATTGGGGCCTCACAAGTAACCATTTTCATAGACGGCAAGCAAGATATGACATAGGAGCATTAATATATCTAACATAAACGTCCATTGTGTACCTAATTAACTATTGCCATGAAATTTGAGGTGGGACGGCACAACCATTACATCCACCGTCAATAGAAGGAGCATTTATTTCTGGCCATAATTTGTCTTTTATAAAAACTGAACCAATGGTTGAACTCATAAAAGCATTGTTTCGCGATGTAGTTATTCACCCATCCAACTCCCTGATTGAACTTTGATTGGATAAAACTTTAAATTACTATATTATATTATACATCTTGTTAGATAAAAAATAATAATATAGGTGTTCTCATTGAGAGACACGACTAGGTCCCGTCCTTGGGTCTTGTAGTGTTAAGGGTGGGTTCTATGTTTCTAGGATGTGTAACTTGTCTAGAGTTTGTCATCAGCATCTCCAACCTTGCATGTTCCTTTTTTTTTTTTTTTTTTAATATATCAAGTGAATTTCATTTTTATACACAATTTCTTTTTTTACTTTTACGGGTAATCTCACGTTCTTACATCAATGTTGATTTCTTATTAAGTTATGATCATATGGACAATGAATAATAAAATTTTTAAAAATTAAGGATTTCAGTTGTATTGATCTTTTAAGAAATAAACTTTGAAAATTAAAAATATAACCAATTTTTTTATTTAAAATTTATTTAAAATGATAAAAAATAATTAAAATCATAAAATCAAAATAATATTTAATTTTGATGATTATCACATCCAAAATGTTTCCTAAATATATTCCACAAGATGATGTAAAAATTTAATGTTGATTATAATTGTATAGATGTTGGTCTACATTTATATGTTAAAAAGGAAGAAAATGTTCTAATTGATGAATAATGACTATCTTTCATTATCATTATTATTGTTGTGACATATAAGGACTAGCATTAGGCCTTTCAAAAATAACATTAGCACTTACATAAACACCTAGTGCTTAACAAGCATGCATCTCTAATGGAGGATTCTTATTAAGCACCAATGCTTTATAAGCAAAATAAATTGAAACACTTTCCTTGAAAGTAATGATGGACTTTCATATAAGTGGTAAGGTGTAATTGCACCTCCTCACTTTTAAAAAATTATATATAAATATCTTAAATATGTATATTTTGTTCTTCTAATTTTGTATATTTGAACTCTTTATCCCTAATTTTTCACTTCTTTCATGATAATAATTATTAATGTCTATTTTTTAAATAGATTGTTCTCCATGACTCAGGATCTTAGATCCACTGTTGCTTGGAGGTGACCTAAGCTTATTTGATTAAGTTCTCTATACAAGATGGAAAGGACCAAAAGACATTTTTAGAATATTGGAATAAAATCACAACAAATGGTTTTGTAATTTAAATAGTAGATTAATGGGACCATTTTCATAATAAATACAACTCCGTATAATAGCAGTTTAAGTTGACATATATTGTGAATGACCAAGATAACTCCATAAGTTGAAGAGAAAAAAAGACTAAGTTGTGAATTGGCTAATTCACAAGTGTGGTTTAATGTGGACCAATTGATATTGTTTACAATCACTTGAATGCTAAGTCTAAAAGGTGAAGGTGATATGTCATGTACTAATTGACACGTGGCAATATTGGAATAGTTCATAGCAAACTAAAATCTAAATTTGAAGACAAAGGTGATTTGTCACATTTCAATTAGAATTGTCAAAATTTGCTCGACTATAAAAATGGTAGCCTAAAATGAATTGAGTCAAGTTTGCTTGGTTTGACAGGTTAAGTTAGACTTATAAATTGCTAACCTGAACATTCCTGAATCTATTTGGTTTGATATTATTTTTTCTTTTAAAAATAATATAAATTTAAGCAAAAAAATAAATGAGCCAATTTGGCTTAGCCTGATAGGCCAACTAGTTAGGCTAGGCCAAAATAATTGCCCATGAGAAATTCAAGTTGGATTAGGTTAATTTATTTTTAACATTTGGCTCATCAAATCAGGTAAAGCTAACCTAATCCATTTTATTATTCTAAATTCTTAATTAAAGTGTGATTCAAATAAGATTTTCTAATAAAAATTAAAAATAATTATATTGCTTCAAAATCACATACGTAATAAAACATTAAAATATACGACGTATAAAAGTTAGAATAAAAGTATACTTGCAAATTTTACATGAGATAACATTCAAGAATACAGCATATATAACAAAGGGCGGGGGGGAGAAGCCTTCAAACTGATAAGCTGTCAAATGTTACCGTTACCAGTTCGGTCTATTTTTAACGGTTTTTATAAGATAATTTTTCTGCCAGGAACTATCTTTTCTCTTAATTTTTCCAAATGCACCCTAAGTGAATTTTTTACTCTAACTAGCTAATTATGTCCCTTCTTTTTCATCAATGCTAACATCCAAATTTGGCCGACTAATGTATAATTTCCTTGGTAATGAAATTGGAATTGTCCTTTATGACCAATTTAAATTCCTACTGACCAGGCACCGATGACAACTACCTCCTTGAAAATATCAACAACCGTGTCCAAGAACATTGAAAACATGCTACACAAGTGTTATTTCGAGAGTTCCATTTTATTTTTCTTGTCATCTTACTATTCTTCAATTTTTGTTCTCCTTTGCACTTTCCTGTAGTCCTTCAACCAAATAATTCTTAGTTTGCTAGTATATCTCATGCCTCTGATCAGCAAAAGAACATTAACAAAAATTTGAGTCTACAAATTCCAATCTCAAAATATATCAATGTCAACCCCTAGTCATGCAATTGCAAAGGCTGTGGCTGCCACAGCTGGGGCAATGTTGCTTATTGCTGCGGTTTTCATTTACTTCTTTCACAAATTTGTTCTTGCTCGATACCACCAGAGACACAAAGTTAGTGCAAGTATTCTTCGAGAATCAGGAGTGAACCTTGAGTATATAAACAAAGTTGGAGGCAATGTGAAGGGATTAATTGTTGAAGAAAATGGGGTTGATGTTCTTTATGTGATGGACACGGAAAGAAGACCATTGGTAACTGGATTCCCAAATAGTATATTCAATCCAAGTTATGAACATGATGAAGAAGAAAAGAGAATAGATACAATGGTCCGAAGGTCCAAAGTATCCAAGCCTGAAATTCCACAGGCACGTGAATCTCCAAACTTGGTTGGTCATGAGAATCAAGTTAAGCCAGTATCACAAATATCATCAGTTTCAACATCATTTGCACCAAGACAAAACTTGCCACAATCATCTCAGCTAGTACCTCCACTTCAACCACTACCACAATCTTCACCAATGATTTTTGAGGAAAAGAAAACTCAACCACCACCACCACCACCATTGTCATCCCCTCCTCCTCCTCCTCCTCCTCCTCCTCCTCCAACTCGTCCTCCTCCTCCACCACCTGGTCCACCTCCACTTCCAAAGGCCAGTGGCTTCATTTCATCACTGAAACCCCCACCTGTTCCTAAAGGGAAAACAAACATAAAAAGCACCAAAGAGGGTATGGTAGGGGAGAGTTCAAGAGAGAAGGGTGTTGGTCAAACAAGGTTGAAGCCTCTACACTGGGATAAGGTTGTAGCAAATGCTGATCATTCAACAGTGTGGGATCAGATCAATGATGGCTCTTTCAGGTATATCCTCCTCATTGTTAATTTGACTAGCATCTGTTTTCAAGATTTTAAATTGCGGTCGTAGTTTTGTTGTAAATTTTGACATTATAATGCAGTTACAATAACAAAAAATTTTGAAATTGTAGTAGCCGAAATATTTTTATAAATCAAATGTAATTTGTTAGTATTCGAAATTAAATTCTTGCGGTACTTAAAAACCTTCACTGCTTTTATATCAAAGCATTTTCAACTTCACAAGAAGTTCTTTCCCCCTTTTACAGGTTTGATGATGAACTAATGGAGTCACTATTTGGATATTCAAGCGGCTATAAAACCCAAGAAAGAAACAGAACTCTTTCCACATTGGCCAAGTCCAATTCCAATGCACCAACTCAAATATTCATTCTTGAGCCAAGGAAATCTCAAAACACTGCAATTGTGCTAAGATCACTTGCCATTTCTCGCAAGGGAATATTAGATGCAGTTCTTGATGGTCAGGGTCTAAGTGTTGAGACACTTGAAAGACTCACCAAAATAGCTCCCAGCCAAGAAGAAGAAGCCAAAATCATCCAATTCAGTGGCAACCCGAATCAGCTTGCTGATGCTGAATCTTTCCTATATTACATTCTTAAAGCAGTTCCAACAGCATTCAACCGTTTGAAAGCAATGCTTTTCAGGTCGAGTTATGATTGTGAAGTTCTTCAGCTCAAGGAACAGCTACAAACACTTGAAATGGGTTGCAAGGAACTGAGAGCTAGTGCTCTGTTACTGAAACTCCTTGAGGCCATTCTCAAAGCTGGGAACAAGATGAATGCTGGAACTTCAAGAGGCAATGCACAAGGTTTCAACCTGAGTGCTCTTAGAAAACTTTCTGATGTGAAAAGCACAGATGGGAAGACTAGTTTGCTTCACTTTATAGTGGAACAAGTGGTTCAGTCAGAAGGAAAAAGACAAGCTATCTATCAAAAGCACAAACTTCGCATAAGCAATGGTGAGACAAGCAATGTGAATAGACCTTATTCATATAACCTGATGCAACAAGAGGCAGATAAAGACTATGCAATGCTTGGTTTGCAAGTGTTAGGTGGGCTAAGTGATGAGTTATCTGAAGCAAAGAAAGCAGCTTGTATTGAGTATCATAATTTCATCACTATGTGTTCAACTCTCAATGCTCATGTTAGTGAAATTAGACAGATTATAACATGCTGTGGCAACACTAGGAGTGGTGGATTTATCAATGAAATGAAAGGGTTCCTAGACGAATGTGAGGGAGAACTTGAGGTGGTGAGAGACGAGCAGACTAGGATCATGGAACTTGTGAAGAAAACAAACGCCTACTATCTAGCAGGAGCATCCAAAGAAAATATGGTAAACCCCTTTCAACTGTTTGTTATTGTAAAGAATTTTGTTGACATGGTAGACCAGGCTTGTATAGAACTAAAAAGGAAAGTAGAAAAGAAGAATGTGGGAGGAGAGGTTGTGTCAACACCACCTATGTCACCATCAAGGAGAACGCCACTCAGATTTCCCAACTTTGATTTGTATTTTCTGTCCAATGTGTCAGAAACTACATCTTCAAGTCAATCAGAAGATGATTTCTGAAGCTGGTTTGAGTTTATATCAATTTGGTTCAGCAAAATCTTCTCTGGCGTATCCTTATCAATCATAGACTTGGTATATAAAATTTTTAACTTTGATGGATTTCAAAGGTGTACAAAAGATATAAATATGATTATACTATAATAAGTTTGTTAGAATGGTGATTTGGTTCAATTGAAATTAAGGGTACTAGTTCTGAGTCAGAAAGTGGCTGTAGAAATTTTGGAGTAATGAACTTTGAGATATTTCTACCTTTTATATTAATCCTTGTATCCAGCATTCTGGTTGTAAGAAATGGCCATAATATAGTGATCATCACTTTCTGTTAATTGGCCGTACATAAATGAATTTAAATGAACCACGACCTAAAACATGGATTGAGCAATTCACCTCTTTCTTTTCCTCGTTCAGGACATCAAAATCTCACGTTAAGCATGATAAAATAAACAAATGATTGTAGGGAGAAATGAATCATCTCACGTTAAATTTTCGCTTCACCTTACACACAAATTTTTTCTCTCCATAAATATTTTCAATTTTTTATAATGGTCTAACTATTTAATGGTTTTGTTTATAAGGAAAAATATTGATACAAAATTTTCATATAATATTGAACATTTTTTTGTTGCTTATATATTTTCACTTTCTTGCCAGGAACACGATGATGATCACATAAAAGAAATTTGCCATGGGTACAGGTCAAGCTGTCCCTGCAATAAAAATTGACCAAAAAGTAGGTAGAAACTATGTGATTTGCTAATTGTCATATGGTCTATTGCTAAGGCTTTGGTAGATTGGATTATTAATTAATGGGGCAAGTCTTATCCAACACCCATTGAATTTATCAACGGCTACCGGTTCAGTGAAGAAATATCCCTATCAATGTGAACTTAGAATTGTTTGGCTTGCTTCCAAAAACCCACGTGAAAATCCTTGTATTTTGATCAACCAAAAAAGCACTAACAAGAGACTATTAATACCCTCCATGTAACATACCTCGTTTTATTAGGTAAATTTTACGAGTCTTGTTATTATTTTTAAATGTGGGTTCAAGTTTTTTGTTTTTTTATTTTTTTATTTTTTATTTTTATAATGAGAACCATATGAAATTTATCCAATAACAGAAAACGTTGCATTGAAAAAGAATACACCCAATAATATTTGATGCCGCATTATATCGTTAAACAAAAATGATAGCAACATACTTTCAAGTTTCTAATATATTTTTACTAAGAACAATTTTAATAAAAAAATTTCATGAGTTTCTCTATTACATATTTTATAATATTTCACATTTTTATAATGTTTTATCATATTTTTTATTCTAAACAATTTAATAAACTTTTTATTTTAATAAAAAATTACTAAATTTCTCAAATAAATTCCATAATATAATATTATATTCATAAATGTATGCAATGGTCTTACATAACAAGAAAAGCCCCAATTGTTCTCAGTAGCAACCCAATTTATAAATGAGCCCACACAAATTATCTCCAATGGTATAAATTTGTAATTTGAATTTCTCTTACTGTCGTTGTTGTCGTTGGAGAAAATAATTTCACTTGGAGTTGTCGTAACATATTTTTTATTATTAATTAAAATTTATTGAAAAATATAAAATTATAAGACTCATTAAATAAGAAAATATGTTTGAAGAAAAATTATTACATGATTCAAAATCATTATGTGTCTATCGTTTTAACAAATGTTTACATATAATATGGATTTTCAATTTAAAAAAAAATGTTAACAAAATTCTTCTACATTTCATGTGAAAATTAATCAATATAATAATGATAGTGAACCGTATAATAAGTTTGAGAAAGTGATGGTAACATTTTTCATAAATATCTAAAGCAGCAGCTACTAACAATGATGAGAACAAAACAGCACTATGCTAAAAGTAATCCCTGGGCCCTGCCCTTTCAGAAAGTCTTTCCACATGAGAGTTCAGAGTTAAGTGTGAGAAACGCTGGGTTGCAGCCCACAGATCCAATGATACTGCAAAGAGCAAAAACTCTCATATTCAATTATATACTTAGCGGGTTGGTCTTGGTTTCACAAAATTATACACATGTTCAACGGGGATCCGTGAGCCATCATTAGTTTAAGTCAACTTGCCAAGTCTAGTTTTCTTTATTAAAGTACTATACACATCTTCGACACGGATTTGTGACACCATCCATCATTTTGTTCTTTGAACGGTGGAGGTTTAAGTCAATGTCAACGGTAGTGTTGATCTGATCAATTAGAAGCATCTGCAGATGAGTAACTAAACATTGATCGTACTTCAAACCTTCTCACACATAGGGTGAGAGGCAAAAAGACCAACAAGCTAAGAGGGTGAGAAGCAAGTAGAGAGAAAATAGAAATGTCACAAATAAGAGGAGAGGTGATTGAGAAGGCTTATGCTGGGTCTTGGAAGGCTCACGAGTCACCAGACAAGCCGTACCTTATTGAGAAGATCAATAGAAACGAGCCCCCAGAAGTTATCTTCTGTATTACAGGATCAGGTGCTGTCAGGGATTGGTACTCCCAAAGAAACTTTGGTGAAACCAAAATAGATCGATGTCTATTTCCCTCACTCAGAAGCATTGGTAACGATGAAGCTGCTTTAGTGAACGAGGCCATTCAGAAAAGATTCCAAGAGATTTTGTCGGCCAGACCATCACTTGCAGATGAGGTATTGTGTGACAGCAGCTCTCTTACCCATGATGGTTTAGTTATGCAAAACATCACTTTTTGGTTTTTCTTTCCTTTTAGACTATGCCACTGTCATAAATCTTCTGGATTTGTTAGTTAAGTAACTGATATTGATTTTTCAATTGTTACCCCCCTTTCTTTAAGGAAAGAAAAATAATGATGAATAGCAATAAGATCGAGAGTTGCTAAAAGTTTTGGCACAATTATATTTTTTTGGTCAATAATCAAATGATATGGGCACACAAAGAGATAAAGAGCTTCATTGAATAGAACCTCATTCAACTATTAGTAAAAGAAAAATATCACTACCAAAAAACCCTTAAATTTTTTTTAGTATCAAAGAGTTTCTTTAGTTATAATATGAGGTTTTACAGTTTTATTAGTAGCTTGTTCCAATTCATTCATTCATTCATGTATGGTCATGAGCAACTTAATTGGTCAAACTTTCGGTCCATCGCTTTTCTTACTATTTTGCATCAAATAACTTATCTGCTTAAGGAAAACATATGCTTGAATGAATCTCAGGTAGAGAAAGCAATGAGTAAAAAGAAGCAAATAGTGTTTGCAGGACATTCCTCTGGTGGTGCAGTGGCCATTCTGGCAACCCTCTGGACCTTGGAAAAGTACCAAACGCCAAAATCTCACGGGGGTATCCCTCCTCTCTGTGTAACCTTTGGTTCTCCCTTAGTTGGGAACCACATATTTTCCCATGCCACTAGGCGAGAAAATTGGTCTCGCTACTTCTATCATTATGTAATGAGATATGACATAGTGCCACGAGTCCTCCTTGCTCCTCTCTCTTCCCTTGACCAAAACTTTGAACCAATTTCACAGTCCTTCAACCCCAAATCCAAGTCTTTCATGAGCAAATTAGTGGGAAGAGCCAGTGCAAGTGCAACTTCAGAGTTCTACTTTGCTATAATGTCAAATGCTGCAACTGTCACAAGTTACGCTGCTAGCAAGTTAATGGGAAGCACAGATACCACATTGGAAACTCTGGCAAATTTTATTCCCTTAAGCCCTTATAGACCCTTTGGCACTTACTATTTCTGCACTGGAAATGGAAAGTCAATTGTCATAAAAAATCCAGACGCAGTTCTGCAGGTCATGTTTTTCTCTGCTCAATTAAGCACTGAAGCAGAAGCTGCACAAATTCCCTTTAGAAGCTTACGAGATCATACAATTTATGGCACCGAACTGCAACAAATGGTACCTCAGAATGTTGTGCACTTGGATCAACTCGAGAAGCTTCCTTTGTCTGAAGATGGCGCTGGTGGCTCTACTGCAACGATTAACACGGCCTTAAAGGACCTTGGCCTGGTAAGTAAAATTTATTCTGCATTATATTAATTATTTGAATAATATAATAATGTACTGGCTATAACTTAAGCAACTGAAGGAAAATACTTACTGTACTACACATATCCAATATATGAAGCATTAATTATTGCCAAAAAATTAGAATGTCACACTCCAAACAAAAACATGAATTTGTAATGTGCTTGAATTACAATTCAACATATTAAACGTTCGATCATCCCAATCCCTTCAAAGATAAGCTTTTCCGTTCAAGTTCGTTGGAATATCTGACAACTGATATCCAAAGACACTATAAAACAACCGATATCCAAACACACCATGAGTCGTCAGGATAACTTATATCTAATGAAAATTATAATAGTCCTATAGATATCTTGGGTTTATGTTTATGATGTACATAAACTTTCTATGCTAATGGTTTATGTTAGATTGAGGTATATGATGAGTGTATTATACCATTAAATAAGTGTTAAATTCTTGCTGAATAAAGAAAATACTAACAAGAATGAGTAGCAAATAATATATGATTTTTCTTAGGGCATGACAGTTTCTTTTTTGTAGTGGATTTAGCTAAGAATTTATAGAATGTATATGTGATAATTCCTTTATCTGGAATTTTAGGACCCAAAAGCAAGACTTTGCCTTCGTGCAGCAGCAGAGTTGGAGATAAGGAGATCTGACAACGAGAATAAATTCAATCTGAAGAAAGCTTTTATTGAGGATAAAATGAAGGTGATTCAGGAATATAGAGAAATGTGGGAGCATAAAAAATTGGGTTACTACGATGGCTTCAGGGAGCACAAGGAAGTCTGGGATTTCAAAGCAAATGTGACGAGGCTAGAGCTAGCAGGTGTGTGGGACGAGATCATTGAAAAGCTAAGGGGTCACGAACTCCCAGATGAATTTGAAGGCAAGAAAGAAATAGTTGATCTTGGAACAAGATTTCGGCAACTAGTGGAGCCTCTAGATATTGCAAATTATTATCGACATGCAAGGCATTACGAGGATGGTGTTTCTTCTTACATAGATAAGGGAAGGCCAAAACGATATAGGTACCCCCAAAGATGGTTGGAACATGCAGAGAGAAGGTTACAAGAACCTAACTCAGCATCTTGCTTCTGGGCTGAGGTGGAAGAACTTAAATACAAAACCAGTAAAGGTAATGTTTCATTTGATGATGTTAAGGAAAGGGTTGAGCGATTGGAAGTTCAAATAAAAGCATGGAGTGAAAATGGGGAACTGGCTAAGGATGTCTTCTTGGAGGACTCTACCTTGGTTAAGTGGTGGAAAACTCTGCCTCCACAACACAAGCGACAATCATGCATTAGTAGTCTTATTATAGAGTGACACGAGACAAACATGCATTGGAAGTCCCTTCTGCGACTGTGTTAATTAGCTGACTGAATTTTGTTTTCCTATTGTTTACTTATTTTCTTTTGTACTTTTCCTTGGTTACTTCTCATGTGTGGTTTGTGATAATAAACATGATGATTTCTGTCTGTTCCCTTTTCAATAAGTAGTTTTTCCTTGAAAGCGCACGCGCGTATATAGACACTACTATGGATAGTACATAGACATCAGTGCATGCATCACAAAATTTAAAAGTAATAAAGCAATATACCACTATTATGCAGCACATAAAATTGATATATTAAAAACATAATTACACTTAATATTAGCCAAAAGGCCCAGAAAGGTATAAAGACAGATCCTAAATTGGGATAAAGACATTAATATCACAAATTAATTTTAATAATTATAGATATAATCTAATACTATAATTTACCCATATGATATATACGTGACTTGTAGTGGGACAAACTTTTTAAAAATAGTTAAAATAAGAATAATAATTATTTAACATTCCTTGGAGTATATGCACCCAAATTCAGGGAGAACAAAAGAAAAATAATAAACATAATAACTAATTTGATAAAAAATAAGAAAGAAATAGACAATGCGAAATTGGGGTGTAAAACTCACTATTGCTGAAAAATATTCAACAAGTATCTAAAAGCATATTTTACAATGTTGGTATTTTGTAAAATTAGTTAAATATATTTTTAGTGCTTGTAAATAAAATAATATTTACTTTTTTTTTTCCTTAAAATAAAATTTTCTATATTTGTTTTTTTATTAATTTATGAAAATGTGTCATTGTGGTGTCAGATTTCATAAATAATGGACAAAAAAGGGGCCATCAATATTAAAGAACCCCTCCTGGACAAGGAGCATTAATCACCGGTAGTTCTCTATGAAGAGTAATTGCAAACCAATTAACCAAACTAAATCACAACTGAAAATTTGTGCACCCTTTAATGAATTTGCATAAGAAAATAAATTGACATCTAAGTGTTAACTTTTAATTGAATAATAGGAGTGATGAGGAGCGGAGAAGTGATTTGAAGGTTTGCACAATCACCAACAAATATTGAAGGCTTATGGCAAAGGGCAATTCCATGAAGTCGAGACCCATCCCTTGAAAGTGCAAGCCACGAGAAAATGCTCCATGTTAGAGCATAATGCAGTGAAGAATTCAATTTCATGAAATTTGAATAACTCCGTGAACAAGGTGATTAAGAGGGTTTGCCGCTAACAATGGTCGGAAGGTGGAAACAAGACAGTTTGATCATTCCACCTTAAATTAAAAACATTAGTTAATGTTGTTAATAGAAGGGGTCAAAGTAATGTAACAAAACGGAAAGATAACGAGAGTAACTGGAGCAAAATACACTTGGTGCGAGTGTAATTTACTTTTCATTTTGTTACCAATAACTTGTTCTGTTTTATTTTTGTTGCTTTTCATTTATTACATTTGCTTCATTATTTGTAAGAATTGTTGTGACCTTGCATGATTTCTTCTAAGTTGAATGTTTACAAGTTTTTTTTTTCTTTCTAGTCACTAGTACATTCATTATAGGTTTAATTTTTCTGTTTCATAAGTGCATTTGTAATGCTTTGAAAGTATTTTTTTTTTAATTTGACTTAAATAATTGTTTAGTCTTTATAATATAGAATTATTTTTATTTTATTTATTTTTGCTTTGATCTTCTTAATTTATAGTTTATAATTTTTTATTTTTATTTTTATCATTATCATATTTTTTTTTAGATTTAACATACAAAATCTAATGGTAGAGATCATAATAAAATATATAACAGAGAAAAAAATGAAAAAAAAATTAAGACATTTTAAATTACAAGAATTAAAAATTATTAAGTTTATTTTTTTAGTTGATTTTTTCATCGTATTTTCATGTTACATATTGAGTGTAAGTTACTTAGATTTTTAATATCACAAACTTTCTAAGGTATTAGATTTACAAGAGGAAAAAAAATACTTACATGCTAAAAATAAGAAGAAAAATGTAAATAATTTATTCCCATTATTCACAAATTGTTAGTGGCCAATTTATATAGAAAAGAATATCATGTTTAATTACAAAGCCAAACAAAAGAAAAAACTTTCTCCACCAATGCATTGCAGAATGGATGTCTAATACAATGTTTTGTAAAATGTTACCATTCAAAAAGACTTCTAATGCATGATTGTCTCTTGTGACGTGGAGGTAGAGCTTTCCACCACTTCACCAAACTAGAACCCTCTAAAAATATATCCTTAGCCAGTTCACCCTTTTCACTCCATGCTTTTATTTGAAACTTTAATCACTCGACCTTTGGTGACAAACACTAATTCTTTGTCTCAGATCTTCAAATCTTTTCTTTGGTAGTGCCTTGGTAAAAATGTCAGCTACCTGATTTTCAAACGAGCTATGAACAAGCAACACTTTATTACAATGTTGAACTTCTCTAATAAAATGAAACTTGATCTTGATGTTTTTGGTTTGACCATGAAGCACATGAGTTTTTGAAATTGAAACTGCTAAAATGTTATCACATAGGATCTTGGTAGCTTCTGTTTGCTCATGCCCCATGTTCTTTAGCTTCTTCCTTAGCCAAATAGTTTGATTCACAACAAAGGCAACAACAATATATTCTGCTTTTGCTGTTGACTGGGTTGTAGTTTTTTGTTTCTTTGAATCCTAACTGAAAAAATTTATTCCCAAAGAAAATAAGTATCCAAAAGTGCTTCTAGAATCATCAATGCAACCACCCCAATCACTGTTAGAGTTACCCACCAACTTCATATTTGCAGATGTTTGAAAAAAAAAATCCCAAGTATGCTAGTTTCTTTAACATATATCAACACTCTTTTAGCAGTTTCAAAGTGTGATTCTCTAGGTAAATGCATGAACTTAGAGAACAAACTTACAACAAATAAAATGTTAGACCTACTTGCAGTGAGGTACATAAGGCTACCAATCAAGCTTCTACACATGTTATCCACTTTTTTAGGATTTTTATCTTTGTCAAGATTTAAACCAATAGTAATTGGAGTGCTCACAGAATTGGAATCTTGCATTTTAAACCTATTTAGAATGTCAAAAATGTATTTCTATTGACATATAAAGATGTCATTGCTAGACTGCATCACTTCCTTGCCAAAGGAAGTACTTCATGACTCCAAGATTAGTCATTTCAAAGACTTTCTCCATTTCATCCTTGAACTTTTGAATTATTTCAGTTTTGCTTCCTATCATAAGCATGCCATCAATAATAATCAAAACAATTAAGGACTCACTACCAATGGCTTTCACATATAAAGTGGTTTCACTTTGACTTTTATTGAAACCAAGTTTGATGAGATGATTGTCCATTCTTTCATACCATGCCCTTAGAGTTTGTTTTAGTCCATACAAAGCCTTATTTATAAGATAGACTTGATACTTTACAAGGAATTGTGAAACCATTAGGTTACTTTACATAAATCTCTTCAAGAAGCAAACCATTTAGAAAAACTAATTTGACATCAAGTTGATGAATTTGCCATGAATTATGAGCTACAAATACAAGAAGCTTAATTGTGTCATACCTTGCTATTGGAGCAAATATTTCTTGGTAATCTACACCAAGCTATTGTGCATAACCTTATACCACTAGTCTGGCTTTGTGTTTGTAGATTGAGCCATCGTGATTGAGTTTTGTCTTAAAAACCCATTTTATACTTATCACTTTACAATATGTGAGGCCTATCAACAAGCTCCCAAATTCCATTTTTGTTGATCATGTCTACTTCATCTTGTATAGCTCTCCTTTAAGCTTGAAAGTCTTGTGCTTCAGCATAGCTTATTGGTTTAGAGATAACCAAGTTGTACCTCTGATAAACATCTTCCAAGGTTTTAGTGCCCCGCATTGGTAAATCATCAATAAGTTCATCTTCTACAAGTTGAGGCTGTTCTTTTGAAAAAAAAAAATTAGAATGATAATTCTTCTAATTTTTGAATCCCGAACAACTTCCTAATCACATTTTACTTCTCTACTCAAGATTTTTTTTTTCTATTTTTAAACAATTCTATAACCTTTGGATAATGAACTATAGCCCATGAAAATACCTTTTTGAGCCTTATTGTACAACTTGCTTCTCTTAGGTTTTGGCACTTGATAAAAGCATATACACCCAAAAATTTTGAAATGGTGTATTGATGGTTTGCTACCACACCAACCTTCATAAGGAGTCATATCGTGCAAAGCCTTTGTGGGAAGTCTGCTAAGCAAATAAATAGAGGTATTGATTGCCTTTTCCCAAAACAAATTTGGCATTTGTTTTTCAATCGAAAGACACCTAGTCATCTTCATTATTGTCCTATTTTTCCTTTTAGAAAAAATATTTTGTTGTGGTGTGTATGGTAAGGTTAGTTGATGTTTGATGCCAACACTATTACAAAACTCTATAAACTATGCAAAGGTATATTCCCCACCATTGTCAGATCTTAAAGATTTAATTTTTATATTACATTGATTTTCTAGTAAAGCTTTGAATTGTTTAAAAATATTAAAGACTTCACTCTTGAGTTTAATGAAATAGACCCAACACCTTGTGCATCAACAACTTTTGCCAGTTGTGCTTGTTGAGGTTTGGAGGCATTGTGTTTAGATTTGCACACCTTGGTTATGTGCACCAAATTTTTGCATTTTCCACATACAACATCAGGCCTTCACTAGTAGTATTTCTCCATATGAGTGTTTTTTTTTTGTAGTGCTTGCAGGGAGGAAATGACTTCTGTTTTGAATCATTACTACTTCCACCGTCGTGCTTACCCTTATTCTTTTGGTTAAGTTGTTGCTTTCCTTTCGCAGAATGTTGCTTTTGCACAGAAAAAGCTCCTTCAATGAACATGTCCTGTCTCAAGGTCCTTCTTTGGTCTTGTGCTCGAAGAACACTCATTAACTCACCTATTAAGATGCTACTAAGGTCCTTGGATTCTTCAAGAGAGGAAATCTTGGATTCAAACCTCTCAGGAAGAGTTACTAGAACTTCCTCCACTTGTCTTCAAAGTTTTAACCAAATAGTCTAATGTTATTAACAATTAAGGATATACGATTAGCATATTTACCAGTTATTTCATCCTCTTGCATGTGTAGAAATTCAAATTCTCTTTTTAGGTTCAACACCTACATTTGGTGTGTTTGATCGTTGCCTTCATATTCTTCTTTCAATCTGTCTCAAGCCTCCTTTGCTATTTTATAAGCCATGATCTTGTAAAACACACTATTGGCCACAAAAATTTGTATAAGGGACTTGACTTTGGATTTTTGTGCCTTTTCTTCTCTATTGGATTTGATCTGTGTCAAGGTAGGATTTTATTGGTAGAGAAGCTATTGGTTTGTCTTTAGTCACAGTTTCCCAAAAGTCATAGGCTTTCAAAAAAATCTTTCATCTTCATTGACCAAATGTGATAATTTTCACCAATGAAGATAAAATGGGGATTTAAAGGTAGGTTAATGGATGCCATTGATTTTGTGGGTTAAAAAAATTGATCCTGTAAGATTAATTAAAGCTCTGATGTCACTTATTAAAATAAAGTTAAAAAAAAGAAATAAAAAATGGGTGAAATTCCAACTCAATATAATTAATTGTAGAAATTGTAGAATTTATACAGGAAGAAAAACAACTAACTTCCTTATTTAATTGCCAATAATAAAGTGGATAAAAACTGAATGAAAAAATCTATCACTAACAACTAAAAAACAACAACTAATTTCAGAAGATTAAACAATCATATTTGATTGAATCTTTTGTTTAAAAATAATAAAACAAAAATGAAAAAGTAATTTAATAACGAGCTGAAACTGAAATGTTAATTGTCTAACACTTGTATCGTTTTGGCCTTCCCTTAACCATGTAAGAAGAAACATCATCCTCATAATGTCTCCAATGTCGATAATAATTGCAATATCTAAGTGCTCCACTAGTTACCGAAACCTCGTTCTTAGATCAACCCATTTTTCCTTGGCTTCAAATTCATCTAGGAGTTCATAACTTATAAGCTTTTCAATGATCCCATCGCACACACTTGCCAACTCTAGCCTCATCACATTTGCTTTGAGGTCCCTTAACTCTTTTTGCTCCTTGAAGGAATCATAGTAACGCTTTCCATGTATCTCACATGTTGGTCTATATTTTCCCACTTCTATCATGATTTTCAAAACATCCTTCTCATAGATTTCCTCCTCGTTTATGATTTTTTGCTTTTCCAACTCACAAGTTGCTCGAAGACACAACCTTGCTTCTAGACTCTCACATTCTAATTTTGTTCTTGAAATGTGAATTATACAAGTATACATAGCTAAATAGTAAACACTAGTTACCAATTCAAGGCCATCCAAAGCAACTTTAACTGCGAAAATATCACCATTAGAACCATTAACAACTTTAACTTTAACTCAAGTTGCTCTAAGTACACTAAATTCGACATTTCCAAACTTTGTTGCAATTTAGCCTCATACATTAGATGTTCCTGTATGCTTTCGTTAGCAACTTCAGAATTTTCTGCCAAATTGTTTGGCTTAGCAATTTGAAACATGAGTTGCAAAACGACATTTGAGTTTCTTATCTCAATCAGTTGTCCATTTCCGTTGCAGAAAATGTAGGTCCAAAGGGCCCCTAAGGGCTTAAGGCAACAAAATTAGATACATTATCCACTAACAAATTTGTGTTGCCCATGAGATTATACGCAACGTGGCTTGTAACAGTTGCTACGTTTCTCATCACAGTTGAGTAAAATTAAAAAATTACACTAGCCTTTGTTAAATCTTGGGTGGAAGATTTGGACTTGGGGTTCAAGAATTGGAGAGTGGAGCTAAAAGTTTTTTCAATAAACGAGAAAGAAGAAAGCAAAATCAGTGGCACTATGTCAAATCTCACAAGAAAGTGTATGAAATAGCGAAACCAATTTTTTCTCCTTGAAGTGCGAGAGAATATATGATTGTCAGCAAATTAAGGGAGACCCAAAAGTGACACAAAGGGGAGACTTGTGGTTTAAGTTTCAGTTTTTGGTTGGGTTAAAGTACTTTTCCAAGGCCCAAAATGTTGAAAGAATAACCATTGCAGCTCCAGACTAGTGTCCTGTAAGTACTATTTGCTACCCTTTTGTAATTGCCTCATTCACCTACACATTTATATGTATTGTTTGCTTGAATTAAAAAACAAAAAAAAAAATAGAAAATTTTCCTATCAGGATAACCGAAACTACCAGAAAAAGTGCCATGTTAGTTGTTTGTCATGAGGAGTTGGGATAGTCAAACATGTCCTTATTAAAAAAAACACTTAATTAGTGGTTGTTAGTTACTATCGAGAATGAGAGCCACTATCTATTTTATTATAATTTATTAAAATTTATGATAGAATTTCTACTGTAGTTGTTGCTGTTAAATGTTTCTTTTTATGAGAGTTTATAGACTGTTACAAATTTATGGGTAATTTTATTTGTCATTATTTTTTGGTTTAGGATTTAGGGTTTAGGGTTTAAAGAATGGTAGTATGAAGTAAAGAATCAAAGTTTCAGCCTTCATTTTATTTTGTCTTCTCTGAAATTTGTTTCTTATTCCCAACAAAGTGGTATTTGAGCTCTATTGTTTTTTAGGGACCTGGTAAGGAGAGAGTCCACCTAACACACAAACACTTCCATCGAGAGTTGAAAATGCAGCTTTATAATTTAGCCATAGCATTGCCAATTTTTTAGGGTGAGAATTATCACTTATGAGAAATCAGAATGAAGTGCTTATCTTGATGTTAGTGATCTTTGAGAGGCTATTGAAGAGGAATATGAAATTTATCCATTGCAAACAATCCAATGGTTAAACAAACAAGGATTTATAAAGAAACAAAACAGTGAAAATCGAAGGCAAAGTCCTATCTATTTTCTATTGTTTCTCAAGCAATATTTATCATAATTGTAACTCTAAAGTTAGCAAAGGCCATATGGGATTTTCTCAAACAGGAGTATGAAGGAAATGAGAAAATAAAAGGGATACAAGTGTTGAATTTAATTAGGGAGTTTGAGATGTAGCAAATAAAGGAGTAAAAAATGATCAAGGAGTATTCTGGCAGACTTTTAAGCATTGTTAACATGGTGAGATTGCTTTGAATTGAGTTTCCTGATACAAGGATAGTTCAAAAAATCCTTGTGACTGTTCCTGAGAGGTTAGAATCTACTATTTCCTCTTTGGAAAATTTCAAAGATATGTCAAATATTACTTTGGTAGAAAAGGAGACTTATGTAGGAGGAAGGCATGATTGAAGGTGCTTTACAAGCCAAACTAAAACTTAATCAGAGTCAAAAAAGAAAGAAGAAAAAGACCCATTGGAACAACTTTGAAAAATGAGAGAGTTCCAATAAAGGGAGTAAAGTTGGAGATAAGAAGGCAGATTATCCTCGATGTCAGCACTACGGAAAAAGGAATCATCCTCACTTCTGATGCTGTAAAATACTTGATATACACTACAACAAATGCAACCAATTTGGTCATATCACAAAATTTGCAAGAATAAATAGGAAGAAGAGGACCAGTTATTTGCAGCAACCTGTTTTACCACAAACAATAATGGTGAAAGTTGGTTGATTGACAGTGAATGTACACATCATATGTCCTATGATGAGGAGTCGTTCAAGGAGGTAGATAGAACAATCGTTTCAAAAGTTAGAATAGACAATGGAGGGTGCATAGCTGTTAAAGGAAAAGTCATTGTTGCAATTGAAAGTTGCTCAAGTACTAAAATCATTACTTATGTGCTTTATGTACCTAAAATTAATCAAAACTTGTTGAGTGTTGGCCAACTACTTGAAAAGGGCTACAAAGTATTATTTGAAGACAAAAGGTGTCTAATTCAAGATATAAAAGGACAAGATTTGTTTAAGGTCAGAATGAAGGGAAAAAGCTTCTCTTTAGATCTTATGGAAGAGGTGCAGGCTGTTATTTCAAGTCTAGTTAATGTCACTAAGAGATTGGGTCATTGCAACCATGCTTTACTGCTATACATGAAAAAGCAGAATATTGTGGAAGGTTTGCCATCATTAGAAGATCATGTAAGCAGTTGTAGTGCATGCCAATATGGAAAGCAGGCTTCCATTTCCATAGTCAAAATGGAGAGCATCATAGAAACTATAATTGATTCATACAGACCTTGGAGGACCACAACCTGAATTATCCTTAAAAGGAAGTTGATATTACATTGCCTTTATTGATGATTTTACTAGAATGTGTTGGATTTATTTCTTGAGATTTAATTAGAAGTTGCAAGAGTTTTTTTGGAGTTTTAAAGCTTGGATTGAGTCAATCTGATTGTAAAATTCAAGTTTGAAGGTCTGACAATGGGAAAGAATATGTCTCAAATCAATTTAATTCTTTTTGTGAAGAGGCTGGGATTGAGCACTAATTTACTACCCGTTATATTCCACAACAAAATGAAGTGAGTGAACGTAAAAATAGAATAATAATGGAGATAGCTAGATGTATGATGCATGGGAAGGACTTCCAAAGAAATTTTGAGCTGAATTTGCTAATACAATTGTGTTTCTATTAAACAGGCTTCCTGCAAAGGCAATGCAAGGGAAAAGTCCTTTTGAAGCATGATATCGCCATAAACCTTTTGTTCAAAACTTCAAAGTTTTTGGTTATATCTGTTTTACTTATGTGCTAAAGGTGAAAAGAGATAAGTTAGATAAAAAGGCTGAGGCAAGAATCTTTATTGGCTATAGCACAACTTTGAAGGCTTATAGAGTCTTTCAGCCACGAACCAGTAAGATTCTAATAAGTAGAAATATCCATTTTTGCTGAAGACTAAACACTTTAATATTAAACTCTATTTTCCTAAAGAAGTCCAAAAAGAAGAGAAAGTTTTGTTACAACATTGCAAGACAGAAGACACTTCACAAAACCACTTTTGAAGGGAAGGTTTGAGAACTTGAGAAAGACAAGTTAATAGCTACTGATAAAAGAAGGAATGTTGAGAATGTGAATGAGTATCTATTTTATTATAATTTATTAAAATTTATGATAAAATTTCTAATGTTATTGCTATTACATATTTATGTTTTTATGAAAGTTTATAGGCTGTTACAAATTTATGGATAGCTTTATTTGTCATTATTTTCTGGTAATGGGTAGCTGTATTTAAAGATTGATAGTATGAGATAAAGAACCAGAGTTTTAGCCTTCATTTTATTTTGCCTTCTCTAAAATTTGCTTCTTATTTCCAACCGTTATATACCTCGGACTCGAGATGAATTTCTTAAAATGGATTCGGATCTCTGCATAAATGCTTCATTCACTTAACAAACTCATCATTACCAATACTTTTAAGTGTAGGAAACCGTGTGAGGTTTACGTTATTTAACCCAAAAGGTTTTCCAACAAACCAATCCGAGGCCAGGATCCTGCAAAACTAATAATAAGGTTAACTTTTGAAGAAGAATTCCCAATCATTTCAAGAAGATAAGACTTGTTTGGAGATTTGTGAGCTTTGAAGGCCAGAGCACAAGTCTTCTCGATAAGTTCTCCTTCCAATCCTAAGGGTGGATCTTCTTCATTTGGGTTAGATGGTGTCGCTTCCACCGCAAAGGCATTGAAAACTCTACTTACAGACTTAAAAAATCTAACGAACTTTTCCCTCATCATCAAAACTCGCCACCCAAATTTCTTTTGCATAATTGGTTTCTTAGAGTTGTTTCTTCTTAAAAGTTTACTCAAAGTTTTGTGCTTTGCTTGCTTGGTTTACATGAAATGGAATTTTTGGCGAAGATTTGTAGTCTCTGCAAGTCCACTTCGAAGTTCGTACTGATGGGTTCCAGAAATAGTATTTTCAAGCAGTATTATACCATTATTGAGGGAACTTTTTTTGGGTACATGTTATTGAGTGAACCTAATTACAAGTATAACTCAGGAACAACTCAATATTGGAGTTTTATAAAATTGAATAAAAACGTGGTTATACTCATTTGAATTTGTATTAATTAAATCGCTAGTTCAGTAACTAACCTAGAAAATAAATTATATGAGATTAAGATTAATAAAGTAAAATTTGAAAGAATCAAATAAAAGTTGGTCTGACTTATTAAAGTGGGAGATAAATTAAAACATAAAAACTCATAAAGTACTAATATTCTAAATGGACTTTTATTCAAATATTGATATTTAATAATTTTAATATATTCGGTAGGTTTTAGAGCCAAACTATTGATATTTAATAGTATATTTAATTCAAATTAAATAGGAGAAAACAGTTATCTATTTTTTTAGAACTGCAAAAAATAAAATAAACAATTGTTGTTTTATTAAACCAAACATTTGCTAAGTTATTCACCGAGTAAATTATAAAGTTCATGCAATCATGTTTTAGTTTATTGGATTGACTCAATGAACTTAATATCTGAATTAAATCATTTAAATTGATTCAAACTAATTACTTCATCATTTTTTTATTTTCTTAAAAATTTTAAATTTTTATATTTTAGACTCTAAATTATACCTTTCTTTTAGTTTTTATTATTTTTCATTTATTTTAATTATAATATTTAATATTATTAAGTGTTTATAATTGTGTTTAATGTCCAACTTTTTTAATAATATATTAAATAAAGAGAATAGTAATATGTGTAACGCCCATATTATCTTAGGAATAATTCTTGAAAATATTCGAAAGTCACAAAATGTCATTTTATTAAATTAACTATATTTATTTGTTCTAAACTTAAAGTATAAAGTAATTCTCATCGTTTTTCCTAAAATAAGATTTTTAAGTAAGAATATGAATAGATAATTATAACCATCATGCAAGTTTAAATATATAAGCAGTACGAGTTAATTAAGTTACAAATCATTGTCTTCTTATTAATAATATGATTTACATTCATTATAACTATAATTTAAATTACACAGAATGAAATGTAGTTAACCACAAAAGTCTACATGTAATATTCAAAAACCTGTTAGGAGGGTATCTATTGTCATCTCGTCGGTTAGAATGTCATATCTAGTTATCGGGGTTTGTCTTGATTACTTTGTTAGGAACAACCTCTAATGCTTGAATCAACAAGCTCTGACATCTTTATCTGAAAAGTGAGGGTTGTAAGAATGAGTCATTCATCCTCAAACATTCATAAACATGAAAATACAATAAAGAAATAAAATATATCTATTATCACGTACCTTCTCCTCACTGCGTCGTGCCTACTAATATATTCTACTAGTCGTATTTTAGGGTCCCTTGATGCCTTTAAAACTTCTATCTCTAGGAGGACTTACACGAAATGTGTTATTTAATCCAAGGTTTGCTTTATGAGTGATGATCGAGAGTACACACCCTGTTTGATACAACGAATCATGATACTCTTAATTGAATCATGGTAATGCTCCGCTTTGTCAGAGGTGCCAAGTCAATTATGTGAATCCCTTTTATCTTAGAGTCGTCACAACTTGACACCTTATACTACCTCCAAGGACTCACCGAGAGCCTATAGTCATTCCTCAAGTACCTATTATGGTCAACCTAAGCAATACTTTAGTCTCAAATCTCACATGTAACACTATCCTATCATTCGTCAACTACCTCTTCCATCAACTGCAGCTAGGTCATCATTTCAAGTACTAACACAATACAAGTCACCAGGTGGGGTTCACTTCTATGATTCATAGTCTTTCTAACTCTTAAGTAGATTCCTTGTACAAGGTAGACTCTTGCCCTCTTTTGAGGTTCCAGTCTTATAATAAACCATGGTTATGCAGAATGCTGCCATTCCATTCTAAGACCTATCGCCATCAGGGGAATTCATGCATTTCCTAATTTATTCTTCAGGTCAAAGATACTCTATCTCTTAAGATATTTGACCATGTTCTTTTCACTCGAACATGTCTCAAACATAAAATTCCCTTTTTTCAATGAAAGGACAATCAATAAACCTTAACAATTTTAAATTTCATTTCTTAATACTTCATAAATAGTAATGATAACAATCATCAAGAAGATTTCACATATTCAATATAGAAGGGCATACAATGTCATTCGTATTATTTTGTCATGACTATTATCCCAATTCACCATTATTGAAGTTTATATCATCATATTTTTTACCCATGGATTTATTACTTATTTATTTAATTATTTTGCTTACGCATGTATTGAGTGATGAGATTATAAATTTTAACTGGATTCTGATCCTACTCTCTTCATTTAGAGTTCAATTTACTAGTAATATTTCTATTATACTTATCAATACATTTATATTTAGTTTGGATGTATTGTTAATTGGCATAAGTTCTTCTAACATCATTATCATCCTAAACAACAAAATTGGTTTTAAATAAAATGCTACAAATTTTCTTACCAACTCATTCTTGATATTTGACATTTCCTATCACTTATACAATTATCTTTTTCCTTGTTGAACAAAATATATTCGCATTTACACATATTATTTTATTATCATATATTGATTTTCTTTTCATTTTATTTTATTTTATCTTTTTTTTTCATATTATTTTGTTTGAGTTTATTTTCTCTTAATTCCATTATTATTATTATTATTATTATTTTTTATTTTTTATTTTTTCTCCCTCTCTCTCCTCTCTTCCTCCTTCTCTCTCTCACTCTTTCTCTCCCTCTCTATATCTATGTGTTTTATTCCTCCTCCCCATTGTCCTTTATCTTTTTTTCCCTCTTTCTCTCCCATTCTCCTTCCTCTGTTCTTCTTCCTTAGCCTACTTGAGAACCCACAATTTCAATATACCAATTTTTTTTTCGAGTTTCAAATTCAATGTTCAACTATCAATAACCATGGATTTATGACTTACAGAAGCCACGTGCATGCAAATGCAACTTTTACAATACCATTTGAACAAGACAGGGAATCACAACTAGAGAGATTAATAACGGGAAGAGAAAGAAAACCAATGACAAAACACATGATAGATATAGGATTTCAATTTCAGAAAGAGAGTGAACAAAACGAAAAGGAAGGAAGACCCTCCTTCCTTTGATGTTGTCTTCGACAAGCTTGAACCGTTTCCAATAAGTCATAGCGTCTCCAGCAAACCCATAGGTGGTTTCCTCTGCTTCGTTCCTTCATTTGACCTCTTCTTTCGATCTTGCCCCTCTCGACAAAGTTTAAGTGGCTGACAGGGTGGTTTTGCCAAGTTCAATCTGTAGGATGTGCTAGCTTCCTCCCCAAGTGTAGATTGGCTTATAGAGGAAAAGAGAAGAAATTGTAGGTGAGCGAGAATGGCTCGAGGGAGAAAAAGGAGGAGAAGGTTGTAAGTGAGGTAGAGAGCGACATGGATGATTGCGGTCCAAGCATTTTTGTCGCTGGTAGAAGATAAATAAAAGAAAAGGAGTATTCTTGGCATCGAACGCGCTTGGCTTAGCGGTTAAGACGCTGAGCCTAGACACCTAATATGGTCTATATAATATAAGCACTTCCTTTTAATGCCAATGGGCTCCTAGCCCAGCTAGTAGAGGCGCGTTTTCCCCTTCTCTCGATAACCTGGGTTCGAATCCCATGTTCAATTTTTTTGGTTTTTCAACTTTTCTAATATTAATTCATATTTTCCAGATTTTAATTATTCTAAAAATCTTAAAAATTCAATTATATTTTCTACTTTTTATTCTTACCTATTTTCTATCACCAATATATTTATAAATTTTATATTAAAATTAATTAGTCTTATTATATATATTTATATATGTATAATTATATAAAATATTTTATTATTTTCCTTTTACTCTCATCTAAATTTTTTATTCTCTTGTATAAATTATTGGTTATCTATAGTTATTATTTTTCTTGACCATTATTTATTTCTTAACAATTAATTAATAAATTTCTCATTATTCTAATAATTTTTAATGACAAATGATTTTTTAAAATGCTTTAATTTAAGCTCTAACTCACACATAATACCAAAATCATCCTAAAAATAATTATAATTACTATTACAATATTAATTTTTATTATTTACTTTCATTACATACTATTTTTCTCATTTTAATTAATAATGTCATAATTATTTTAATCTATTTAATTTTTTTTATTTATTCAAGATGTTACAATATGCATAAATATAAGAGTAAATTACACTTGTATCTCTTGTATTTTATTTAGATTGTATACAATATTTCTTCTTTTTCGTCCCTATGTTAATTCTCTTAATTATATAAAAATATTATATTGACAATTTTTTATATATTACACTAATCTTTTTAATTAGGCTTAAATAATATTTTGGTCATTGAAAAATTAAAGATTTTTAATTTTAGTCTTTTAAATATTTTTATTTTGATTTTTGTCTTTTAAATATATATTTTTTGCTTTCAATCCTTATTTTTAAGAAATATTAAAATTATATGTGATTGTACAGTTAGACTTCCCTAAAAACATGATAAGTCACTAAACTATTAAAATTAAAATAAATTTTTTTAAATCTTT
>JAMLFT010000685.1:0-37908 GCA_026544285.1 Pachyrhizus erosus | reverse complement strand
AAATATGTGCAAAATTTATTATTAAACTAAAATTGTAAAAAATAGATGATTAAAATTATGGATAAAAAATTAAAGAGAAATTAAAATTATAATTTAACCTAAATTTTAATATAAGACAATTATATTCTTACAATATTTTATCTTAAATTTTTTATAATCAGGAAAGAGATATGAAAAGAAAAGATAACATATAAGATAATACAAATGGTGTGAAATATAAAGATAAAGAAAAAATATATATGCAGTAACATAACTCTTTATTATATTACCTTATGCAATTTAAAATAGTCACCTAGTAAAATTTTACATATAGTTAAAAAATGACATTAAATATTCTTAATTTTAAAATAATATAAATTTATTTGATTGTATCACTTAATTGACTAAATAAAAATATCAATAGATAAGAAAAAAATTAAAATAGTTTAACAGTCATGTACTGTTGTGCAAAAAAAAAAAATTATAATATCTATTTAGTTAGTAATGTTGAATTTGAACTTTAGTGTATAACTACAATAAATATTTTTAAAAAATTATTATTGCTTATAATAGTCTCCTAAATTATTGTCTTTCAAAAAAATATTGTGATGTTTAATAAAAAAAATACGATTATTATTTTGAAGTCATTTATAATTAGAGTGTTAGTAAATGTAAAAGTAATAGAGATCGATAGAATTTTTGTTAATGGATCATGAGTACACTATTCAAGTGAATTAATAGTTTGAATCTTTCTTACTTATAAACTATTTAACTTACCTATTTATATCTAATGTTGGATTTTATCTTTATACTGATATTGAGTCTTTTTCACATTATAATTCTATCTCAAGTAGAAGCTATTTTCTTTTTCATTTGAGTATTCAGTGATGACATATTTAGAAATTAATGCTCGATTACCTTGCATTGTGGTCTCTACCACCTATCGTCAAGAAGACTTTTAATATATAAGATTCTCATATTCATACTTGGATCCACCGTCAATTCATCTAACTTGTTTGAATTGATTACTTGGTCAAATATTAATAGTTGAAAAAAATTTGAAATAAATAAACATCATAGAAATATTTTATTAATGAATTATGAATACATCATATAAATAAATCTGATAATATCTTCAATTCAAAATTTTTAAAAATTAAATTTTGTAGATCTTTTTTATTTATATGTTAATTAATTAATTTATTTTTACGTAAAATTTTACTTTCATACTCAAATATATAGAACCTTGTAATATAAAAGATAATGGTGTGATTTCGTAATCTCCAACAGGAGACTTAAATATATAAACCTAAAAGATGATTCTAAGCAACCTGCTACTAGTTTTTTTTTTAAGTCAAAATTGGTTACTATTTATTGCTATCATATAATATATGGTGAATATTAGGCAACTAGGTGAGCCAGAATATGGCCTTGAATGAAACCTAAGCCATGGATTTACAAAAGAAAGACAACTAGGTGAGCCAATCTACCTTCGCGGTACAATGAGTATTTTCCATATAAGGACAATGCCTATGTAGATACAATTAATTAGAACATCTTTAATGGGAAGTGCTCTTCTCAAAAATTAAAATTGGGCAACTCAAATGAGGATATTGTGCCATTAAAGAACAAATATTATGGGACTCATTAAATGTTGGATTGCTAAATAGAGCAACCAATATTCTTTTTATTTTGTGAGACCAAACACAAGGCGAGGTAAATTGTGCAGTAAATTTAAGAATTTTGGCGAGCTTCTTAAATAAAGGGAAAAAATTAATTAAGATGCTTAAAGTAATAAAAAATGGCATGATATTGTGGAAAAAGGTGAAAAATTATAAATGATGAGTTAAGAAACTTGAATGGATCTCTACATTGGAAATGCTCTTAAAAGTCATATATACACACTAATTTGTAATAAAATTTGTATTAGTATTTGTGTTGAAGTTATTATAACATTATTTTTAACTTTGATTTGTTATCTCTTCAAGTGTGATGCTCATGTAAGATTGCCCAAGAGGAATATAAATTATTATGCATAATTTTGAGAAGCTAATAAGTAATAAGCCATTCAATGATATTGTACTAAATTGTACCTTTTAGGCACAGTATGAGGAGCTTATAGATATAAATTAAAAGCAGCAACTAATCTTTGGCAGGACCACAATTATGCCAAGAATTCTTCGACAATAAATTCTTAACCCAAAGCTAATGCTTATATAATTAAACAAATTAGTAAAGTGCACATGAAAAGGGGTTGGATCCTTGAAATGTACCTTGCTGATAGATGACGTTCAATTATTGTCCTTGATTCAATTAGCAATATCAAAGGGACAAAAAATATATTAAACATTGCAGAAGGTCAGAACTCAGAAGCCCATTAATTGTACAACTGTGTGCGTGAGGCATTGTATTAAGGTTATCATTTTAAAAAGGAGATATACTTCAAGAATTTTTTAATTAATTAGCTGCATGTGAAAGGAGGGTCATGAATTTATACTAGAGGCTGTTGCGTAACCCTTTTGAGTGATAGATAGAAGTAACAAAATAATGATGGTTGATATCTTAGATCAGAGTATATCAGCCATTTAATGCAAGTAGTCTTCTAAGTATTTAAAAATTTAAGAAAATAAGTCAAGAGTATGATTTGTTATCCAATCTAGAAGATAGAAAGGGTAGTATCTTCCAAGTTGAGTTATTGATTATGGATATTGTATATTAAAACCTTTTCATGTTATTATAATTGTTTTGATTCTCTACACTTGGATTCAATCTAAAACGAAACTCAACTATATGTAATTTTGTATATTCAAAATTTTTTTATTAGGTCAAAGAGTTATCAAAATCCCACTAAAGTCTCTCATTTTACAATTTATAATATTTCCCGCACTATAAAATATACAATTTGAATTATTCAACTGTCCTACCTGTGACAAGAGATATTAAAGTATTTAGTTGTTAAAGAATTCATATAATGTGAGATTTACCTCAAAGTTATACTCTTTGTTAAGATCATGACTCATTCACATTTGAGCAATACAATAGAGACAACTTTATATTCACATATTGAACATTAGAGTTTTTGTAAATAACTCTCAACTTCACTCGCTCATCATACTAACACCTACAACATCTTCACTTAAAAAAGAATAATTTCATGGAGCTTTTAAATAAAGGGTTTCGACCTGATAAACAATAATCAATTGGTAAAGGGTATTCTTCCTTTTATTTTTTTTTTCATGGTTCAATGTTTGAACTCTATAGTTCAGCAAGAAATTGTTGTAAGTCAAATTTAAGAGATCACAATTGCTACCAAACAAAAGTTACAAAACTAAAAGAGGAAAAAAATAATTAAAAAAAAGGGCTCCTTCTCATTCAGCCATTCTTCAAGGTTTGTTTGGAAATTGAAAGAGGAAAATCAAAATAATAAATATTTAACTTAATAATTTTTTAAAAGAAAGAAATAAAATGATAGATTATCATAAAGTTAATGTATTACTCTTTATTTTGTTTATTTCATAAACATTACACAACTCTCTTAATTTAAAAAAAAAAAATACATATATCCTTCAGTCCAAAATTAATTCAAATCTCAAACGAAACACACTCTAAGACAATTTGGCAACAATTCTTATCTTCACAATGTTCGGACTAGTTTTTATGGTTTTGTCTCCTCTCCTGATACGAATACGAGTTTTGCCAATAGTGAACTTACACATATGGATAAGTGAAATCTTACTCATCCAATATTAATGACAAAGAGATGTCGCACTAAATTAATAACATGTGATATTGTCTGGCAGAAGTGGTAACAAGGGACCAAAAGCTTGCGGCGAAAATGATACATTTTACAAAGGGTTTCCTCTAAATTTGATTTGATTCTCTAATTCAACATTTTGGAAATGATAATGGTCCAAACTTCTTCATGAGTCAGTACCTGTCTGGCCCTGCATGATAGTTGTGACTACACATTGGACCACACTTCTGAAATGTATAGCTACAAAAAAACACATAGCCTTTGGCAGTGATCCCAGTCTTGCTCCTGGCTTGATTGGAATAATGCATTGGAGCAATTAATAACACAGTGTTCTTCAGTTACCATTTTTCCAATTCTTGTTTAAGGTTAAATTAATTTGTGGTATTGACCTTGCAATAGGCATATTTTATGCTATTGAGCAGGGTAATTTACTAACACTAAGATAAAAATGAAATACCCAGGCATTAAATTCTGCACTGAAACAATGCAATGTTCTTCTGCATCCTCTTTAAGTGAACTAATATTGTATAAGCTCCATTTTGAAAGAGTGAGGTAAAGATAAAAACCAATTTGGTTAAAATGAGATGTGTATGCATGGGAATGGTTGAACAAGCGCTTTAAATAATTTGAAGGAATATTCTACCCTGAAATCTTTACAACTTCTTCAATTATATTTTCTTTTGCTACTTCCAATTTCAAATAAAAAGTTTATTGAAATATTTATTGAATAAAAGTTTGAATAATGTTATGCCGTTGTATTATGTTTTCTTATTGACTCTTTGATGATTTATAAAAAAATTAATATATTTTACATTTTTAGAACATAAGAACTATTCAATACTTTTTCTACCTAATATGTAAGAGGGTTATTAAAAAGATCCTGTAAAAAAATTTAATTATTGTAAAAATTTATTACACACAAATTTATTTATAAACTTGATCTTAAGTTGATTGAAATAAATTCAAAATGTTTATCTTGATAAATTAATTTTGATACATTGTTAATGTACAAAATTATATTATCAACTAACTAAAATTATTCTAGATAACAAATAGAATATTTAAAATAATTATTATAAAATTAATAATTTAATTAATTGACAATTCATGATTAATGATAATGTATAAGGCAATTTACATTTTCAATGTATTCTAATTACATTATTATTTTTATAAATTCAAATAACATTAAGAGTTTTAATTATATAAATTATCAATATAAATTTTTTTTGTATATGCATCCAATAACATTTGACATGACAGTTATAACGATAAGATAAATTCATATAAAATATTTGTATTATTTTTTACAAGTCACAGGTGTAATTTTTAAGAAGCAACCTTAAGATTATTAAGGATAATTTTTTTTTAAATATTTGATATAATTACACATCTAAATTTTAAATGAATTTGATATTATTGATTAAGATAAATAATTTTATGTCAATTGGTTTATGTATTTAGAAAAAAATCTTTTTCATTTTTAAAATCACGTTTTTTGAGAATTATATTTCTTGGGATCATTTATTGGTATTTTCAATTTCTAATGAAACATTTAAGCTTTTATTTCAACTTTACTCTAAATAAATTATATCTATTTAATAGCTTTGGAACAATGTGTCTATCAATTTTTTAACTATCATCATTTAATAGTCAATAGTTATAAATAGTATATTTATGAAAAATAAAGATATTTTAATAAATTTGTTTCAATAAATAACTAATTTATTTATTATTATTCTTAATCTATGTAAAAAAAGATAAATATCAACCATTTTAAAATAAAAGAAATATGTCTAAAATATTTTTGAAAATGAAATATACATAAAACATAACTCACTCTTCTTGAAAATTTAATATTTCCATCTCCTCTCATAAAAAAGTTTTAATAAAAAAAAATTAAACAGTATTCATAAAAATATTAAACTCTTAAGAATAATTTTTAAAATATTTATATGAAACATAAAAATCTAACACCCTAACCTAAGATCTTTGAATTTATTTTAAAATTTCCCCCATTAAACACCACCTCATTTACTAAACATCTGCAATTTGTACTAATAATGAATATAAATTAACCACTAAAATGAATAGAAGTTGTTTGAAGTTTCAAGCACACCAAATTATACTTGCTTTCTTTTTGTTTTACCCTCCCTCTGACAAACTCCACATGCTCCTAGAGAGAGGCCCAAGCCACAGACCCACCCACGTTATTGTGTCTGCATACAAGTGCTAGGAAATGACCACAGCAGATCTGGCTCATCTCTGACCCACAAACGCATTCACACACCTTTCCCTCCTTTTTCTAAACATGCACTCAGATTTTGACATCCAAATTCCACCCTTTTTCTACTCTCTCTTACGTAATGTAATTAAATAAAGCTGTCACTGCGAGTTTTTTATTCTTCAGACCCAATTTTTCAACACTTGCCTTCTTCATATACTCCTCTCCCCCACTCTCTTTAGCCTCTGTACCTGTTTCGTCTGCAAGAGAAACCAAAATTAAAGATAAAAATATTCCTCTGCTCAGTTAAAGAAAGAAAAACATCTCTTCTTGGGTCTCTCAAATTTCCCTCTTCTTTGTATCACTTTGGAATTGCTTGGCTTCCACTTCTTTTTGTTCCTTCTTCTGCTTTTGCAGGAGATATATTCTCTTCTCTGCTATGTGAAAACTCAACATCATCCATTTTTTGCAATTTTCTGCATTCTATCTCTTTGCTCCATTCAAGGTCATGGACATTCTCTTCTGTTTCCACATGCACACACACATGTAATGTATGTAAGACACATAAGCATGTAATTTGCATGATCAAGTCTTCATCCAGTTTATTGCAAGTTCTAGTCAATGCCACTAATATTATCACTTTATCATCTTCTTTAGAATCTTCTCTGACCCTTAAGGCCAATTCCTCCTTCTGAACATATTTCAAATTCTTTCTACCCCAAAACAAAAGGCCTTTAATTTCTTCTACATTCTTTGTGAAAGAGGAAATGGTAGTTACTTAACTGTGGCCTTGTGAACTTTGAAAAGTTGAAGGGTAGCAAAGAAAATGTCTAAAAAGGTTTTGACATCAATGAAGGATGAAAATCCAGATTTGCAGAAGCAAATTGGGTGCATCAGTGGGTTCTTTCAGCTGTTTGACCGCCACAGGTTCCTCACTGCCCAACCCAGTAGCAGCCACAATCAGAACATACCAACTAAAGGTAATCTGCAACATATTTGTTATTGTTATGTATGCATTTTGTTGATGATTTTGGTAATAGAATTATTTGTTATGTATGCATTTTGATTATGATTTTGTTAATAGAGTTAATGTTAACTTGATACATTTTTTAATGTGTGATATTCATAGATTTTTAAAGAAACAGGACTAAATGATAAATTTTGGCTTACTTCAATTAAAGGACTAATTGGCAAATTTTGATCGACATGCATGCTGAGTAAAATCGCTTTCTTTCAACATTAATTGGACTGGCCCAATCAACATAAAGTTTGTCAGGATGTAATGTCACATAGTTTTCTCTTACTAGTTATCTTTTCTTCCGATTTATTTTTTATGGGATGAAACGGGTGGTAACAAGTAAAAGTTCTTTCACTGCACGTAGTTACAAGACAAAATAAAGCTTTTTATCAACTAGCACCGAATTCAAGATCATGTAGAAACCATTTCCATTTTATGTAAGGCCTTATAATTTTCTGATATGAACAAGATATGAACATTTCAACAGATTTTCTGATAATTTCCTCCAGATGTTTGAGTATTAAATGTTTAGAATGACAACTTTCATTCTTTAGCAGCGCCACAGATGCAGATGTATTTTTTTTATTTGATTTTGCACCTTACCATTCGCCTGTAATTACTTCATTTTCCTCATTTAATGTACGATGAATGTTTGGTTGAAATAATTATGGAGAAATAACTTTCTTTTTTAATGCCTCTGAAGAAGCTGGTAAGACAAATAATTAACCAAATACAAACAAATTCAGACTTTATACATTCCCAGGTAGCACATGGTTCTGCAGAAAAATAATATTATTATGCAGAACCATGTATTATTATTATTTTTATTATTATTATTATTATTATTTGGGTAAAACATTTTTAGCTCAAGAAAACATTACTGTATGTACAACATATCATGTTTAGATTTTTCCAAAAAAAAATTCAAATTCCTTGTACGATACACAACCTTAGTTTTGTGACAAATATTGACAGTCAGTGCCTTTATGCTCAACTCATCGTTGATAAATACATGGATAAATTGTTGTTTAAACATATTGATTGGTGCATTTAAATTAGGTGTATCAGGCTAATAAATTATTACTGCTTCATTAAATAAATTATTAACATAACATTATTTAATAATGGGTAAATCTATTAACTTATTACATCCAACTTAGATTAGATGTTACTTTCTTTGAAGCTTTAACAAGTATAGACATGCCAATATATTTTTTCACAAAGAATTTAGAAAGAATAAACGGCTAGTTGAGGCTGAAGTTTTCACAAGATATTGCTTCCTACTAAAATTTACTTCCTTTCTCAGGTGGAACACGTAATCATACCGAAGAGCTGAATAATATAACTCAAAAGGCAACGGTAAGACAAATAGATAAAAGTAGTTTAAATCATTAGAGCAACTTGGAAGAATAAGTTATATATTGAGGATGCTTGCAGGCAAATAAGGTGAAGGTTGCAAGAGAGAATCAACAATCCTCCACAGAATCATCAGGAACTTCAGTGTCTTCATCATCTCGTTCATCCAGCATGTCATCCCTCGAGTTTAATAGAGCAATTCAGATAGAACCACCATCAATCAATCAAATGAAAATTCCAGAAAACACCAATTCAGGAGCAGCAGTGAAGCAAGGCAACCATGGCCATCAATCCCTTGATTTCTATGATATTGTGAAAGAGTCAATGCATAGAGATGTTCATAGATTGTCAGTAAAAACAGTAGCTAAAGAGGAAAAGAAGGGTCGTATCTTGAAATACATTGACTCTCCCAGGCCTTTGGAGCCCCCCAAATCTGTCAATGCAGGAATTATGGCTGCTTGGGATTCACCAAGACTCTCTTATGATGGGAGGGATACACAAGATACATTCAAATCTGCTACAAAGACCAAGGAACTCCCAAGGCTTTCCTTGGACAGCAGAGAAGGATCTATCAAAAGTTTCAATGAAGGCACAAAATCTCGTGGCCTTTTGAAGAGTCCACAGAAAGGGTATGGTAGCTCCAACACAATGCTTAAGCAGCTGCAGGAACCAGAAACTTCTAGAAGACCATCCAGTGTTGTAGCAAAGTTAATGGGACTAGAAGGCTTCCCAGACAGCACAGAAACTTGTGATACTCCTCCACGGATCTCAAGCTGCACCACCAACAAAAATGAGACAATTGCAGAACCTACCACAAATAATGAGTACAAGCAACACCAAAGTGCATCATCCCAGAGAACAATCAAGGGGTCTACCTTGCTTCAGTTTAGACGGGATGCTTCAATCATGAATGTGACGCCGTATTCACGGTTTTTGCTAGAACCAATTCCATGGAGGCAACCTGAAGCAAACCAAGATTCTCAATTACAGGGTTCCAAGAGAAGTGAAGCTTCAGCAAAAGCATCAAACCTGTCTTTCTCTGTATATGGGGAAATTGAAAAGAGAATAGCAGACCTAGAGTTCAAAAATTCTGGAAAAGATCTCAGGGCCCTTAAACAGATTCTTGATGCAATGCAGAGATATAAAGAATCATTGGACATTACAACAGATCAGGTTTCTAATTCTCTATTTGACAACCGGAGTAATAGCAGTCTCAGTGAAAGCTCAATAATAAAAAGCCCAAGAATATGTCAGAAGGACCCAACATCCACCACCGTTGAGATGTCAAATTCTACCCAGGGTAGTAAGTCACCAATTTTCATCATGAAACCAGCAAAAGCTACAAGAAAAACCAGTACTCCTGCTTCCACAGAAATGTCATTTCAGGGTAAATCAAGCCCCAGCAAGTTTAGCCCTGCGAACCCCACAAATGGAACAATGAGTGACAAGCTTGACAGGCAAACAGCTAAGGGCATCGGTCTAGCGATCAGACATGCTAAGGATCCCATCAGCCAGCCCTTTCACTCAGTGGATAAGAGTAATAAGACGAGAACTTCAAAATTGATGCAATCCTCAAAAGTTCGTCAAGTAATCAATGGAGAAAATGCCACCAGCTACAGCAATGCAGCAGAGGCCAAGAGCCCAAGACTACAAAAGAAGTTTGGCTTGGAGAGGCGTTCTCCACCAACCAGCCCAACATCAGATTCGAGCAGTGACAGAAAACAGCACAACAGGCAATCAGTGGAATTGTCTTCCCCAAGTACAACACCCAGACAAAAATTCAGTGAGATCAGCAATCAAAGGAGAGATTTTAAGCATGAAATTCGCATTGATCATTCTGATAGGATCAATGGCAACTCCATCCAGCTAAAGGGCGCAAATCAAAATGTAAGTATTTCTTCCCCCATCGTTGAATTCTTGCAACTAAATCGTCTGGTTTAATATTTTCTTCCATTGATCAGAATGCAGCAGAAGAGTTGAGCAAGGAAAGCTTTATAGCTGAGAAAACAATTACAACAGAACAACCAAGCCCTGTGTCTGTTCTTGATGCTTCTTTCTATAGAGAAGAGCCACCTTCTCCAGTTAAAAAGAAATCGGACATCTCAAACGATTTAGGTATGTTGCACACTTCATTTCTAAGCAAAACAGATTGAATGTTGAATCGGTCTAATATCATTTGTAAAGTTAATCATTGCACCAAAATCATTTTTTTGCCATTAAAATTAAAATTTCAGGAAAGGAGGTTTTGTTACATATTGATTTACTTCAAATTTATTGCTACAGATGATGCTCTGAACACTTATGATAGTAGTGAGGAGAACTCAGAAGATCTTCCTCTTTCATCCAACGCTGCAAAAGCCAACTTTAGCAGTGGAATCTGTGATACTGACTTAAGAACTCAAAATTTGGTCCAAATTCTCCAACAAATTGACTACAATAATGAGAGATTCTCCAATTTCAGAGATGATAAAGATCCTGACCATAAATATATATCAGAAATACTGTTAGCATCAGGGCTGCTCAGCAGTCCAAGCTCTAGCCAGGTTTTTCATTCATCAAGTTACCCAATAAACCCAAAGTTGTTCCTTGCGCTAGAGCAAACCAAGACAAACAAGATGTGTTTCAATATCGAACACAATGCCAAGAAGATTGCTGGGCTGAATAGTCCTGAGCTAATGCAAAGAAAACTAATATTTGATGTCGTTAATGACATTCTAGCTCAAAAAATAATATCGGAAAGTTATACTCTGTGGTGCCGACCAAATCAGCCAGCAGGTAGAAAACTGAGAGGACAGCTGCTTTTGGATGAGCTTTGCACAGAAATTGATAGGTTACAACATAAAAAGAGGAATGTCAACCTGGCCAATGAGGATGAGAATTTGACAAGTCTACTTTGGGAAGAGTTGATGCACTGTCCCACAATTTACACAAACAGTTACAGTGAAATTCCAAAGGTTGTGTTGGATATTGAACGGTTGATCTTCAAAGATTTGATAACTGAAGTTGTGAGAAATGAACTAGCTAACCATTCTGGTAAGCATTGCAGACAACTGCTGTTTTCCAAGTAGGATTTCTGGTTAATCAGTTTAAGAAATAATTTTCAGCCTTAATCTGCCAACTTTCTTTTCTATCTATACTTATACTTTGAGGAGGAGGGGGGGATAAGCTAATTAATAGACATTTTAAATTGTGTTTCCTATCTAAACATGTGAGCACCAATGCCAACAATAATAATTTTTGCATGTATTTATAGTGTATGTTGAACAAATACATGTAGAAATGCAGATAAATGTATATATCAATGACATGATCTTTTTTAAGTTCAATTACAGGTGTCTTAAATTCATATCATTGTATGCCATTTGAAGATGTAGTTAATATTCATAAACCAGCTCGGATGTTGGCTGCTTTTAGCAAATTTTCTTCTGTTTGTTATTTGTTAAGCTCAGCTCCTCGAGAGGTGCTTAATGCCTCAATTCTTGATTTATTGCTTCGTTCTATTCAATACTTCTGGTAATTTTCTTCAAAAATAAATAAAAACTCCATTTTCTGGTCTTTGCCCAAGAAGATTCAGGAAACATCTCAAAACTTTTAACATTCATGAAGACAAACAAAATGTAAAATAATAAAAACTACTAGCTCAGGACATGACACATTGTCTACATAACTAGGCTACATAGCAAGGTGGTGGCTCCTTCCCAGCATTTCCCTCTATGGACTTTTATATGGTTGTGCATGGATCAACATCAATATGAACCTGAGTATTCTTTTCATTTGAAGTCAATCCAATTGTAAGAAAAGGCTAACAGTCATATAGCTAATTCAAACTATTGACTAGGAGTTGTATGGAACACAAGCTGTGGTAAAATTGTGTCTACTAATTTTGTTCACTTCAAAAGTTAACATTTAGGTTTTAGCCAAGTAAACAGAGATTTGTATCAGTAACAATTAATGATGATAAACATAGATTCAAGTTTTCATATCATTGCATTCCCTGTGAAGATAGTTCATACAGCCACTCGTCGATTTCTTCCAGCAAATAATCAGTAAGTGACTCCCACTATTTTAAATTTCATGAAACAAAAATTATCAGTTGGATAAACTTGAGATTCAACCATATAGGCATACTACAAGTATGGTCCCTTCGGAACTGAATATAAAACATCTGATAACATCAAAAGGCTAGTAAATTTTTTAGCCTTCTCTCCAGTCACATATTTAGCTTCACAGGACAAACTTTAAGGGTATTTTTGGGAGGTTTTGGACAAAAAGGAAAGGGAGAGCAAATTTTTTACTTTTAAATTAAGAGAGTTATATACTATTTATCAAAACAACGGATTAAGATAATAAATTTATACTAATATATCATTTTATTTTTTTATTCTAATAAATTTCAAATTAAAGAATATTCATTTAAAAAAGAAAAATTTATCCTCCCTTCCTTTCTCACCAAAAACCACTTCCAAACATCCCCAAATCTTCCCTTCCCCCCTCTTCCCCCCCCTAACCCTTTTTTAGCTATTAAGTATTTTTGCTTATGCATGGCCACGGAAGTGGAAGGGGGAACAAGTTCGGGGCAAACCTTGACTCCTCAATACTGTATTAAGTTTACATATTAGATAAGCAGATATCACACAACCAAGCAGTATTTATAGTAGAAATTTATAGTAGAGGAAATGGAAGACACATGGAATGAATAATAAAAGCAGATATCTAAATGTTGAATTTCTGTTTACTAGCTTGCCCTTTTACAATGAGCAAATTATTCTGATGCTATAATTTGTAATTAGGCTGTACCGTTAATGACTTAGACACTTGTTAATCGACTTAATAAAAAGAGAATAATTGAACTAAAGACATTATGGAAGCAGGAGTGTGTCATGTGCCATTCAATGATCGAATGCATATGATTTGTGCATACAAGGAAACGAAGAACATATTGCAAAAGCACAAGGAGGGGGAGCATAAATAGGTGTATTAGGTTGGCATTTTATAATACATGTAATACCATCCCATTAAAATAATATTTTCTCTCTTTTCTACTTTTTTCCTTTATAAAAATAATATCAACAACAATTATATACTTCAATAGCAAAGAATCATCAATTAATTTACCAGGCAAATGATAAGCACATACTTGAAAGATTGATAAAATGGGAACATGCCTCCCCAAAATAGTAATATCCATCATATAACTGCCATAAGAAGACAAGGACCAGCTTTCACTACCACAGAACTAGCTATCCTGACAGTCTCTTGAACAAGTACAAAAATTCTATTAAAAACAATCTAAAACGCAATTGAACAAGCTCGTCTGAATCTTCCAAACATTGCTTCAGAATTTTCTCATCTCTCATTTTCCTGTCATCGCAAACTATGGAAAGAGCTCAATCTTAAAAGCTACTTATTAGAAAGAAGCTCTGTCTGCTCTTGAAATCACAATGTGTGTGCTTTTCACAGTTTCAGTTGTTGCAGCAAATGTCTCCACCACTAAAACAGATTTGTCTTAGAAAGAAGCATCATTGAATAGCTTAGCTGGAGGGACAATAGAAGCCACTTCTTTATCCTGAATTCGTAAAAATGCTGAAAACAAAGTGTTACTTTCCACTCCAAAGATTAATTATTTACAAGACTCTAGTTTCTAAATCATACATAATTCTAAAAACAATCCCCACCATCCACTAAAAAGACGGAAAGATTAAAAATTGAGAAATGAAAGGGGGAAAATGAAAATAAAATGCTTAGCAGTGAGTTGCAGGTCTTGAATGAAGGTAATGCATAAAAGGGATTGAGGTTACAGAGGGTCTTCACTGTTCAAGTGAGAGAAGAAATAGTTAAGCTTAGGGTTTAGGAGAGAAAACCATCTAATAAGTGTTTGAATGAAAATGACTTGGATCATTATGTGCAGATATTTATATTAACTAAGTAATAAAAATTGGTATAATTTTTTAATGTAAAAGTTATTTAAAACTGTTTTAATTTAAAATTATTTTTGAAATTATAATTATTTCTAATGTGAGATTAATTATGTAAACATTTATTTATAATTGCGTTAATTAGTTTTTAGTGTTTTAACAACATCATTGGAGCCACTTGAATCCCGTTTCTTTCACTTTCTTTAGTGTATCATGCAGCAATTAAAGGGAAACCATACTGATTCGACATATAATTTAGAATAAATTATACTAATATTTTTAAATATTTTAAATTATATAATATTTTTTTTTTTATTTAATGTTTATAATAACTTCTTTTAAAAAAGTGTCTCTATAATATTTTTTAAATAAATAAGTAATATGTAAAAAAATATTAATGTAATATCTTCGGATACTAAAAAAGTTAGTGTAAAAAAAATATTGAATATAATTTTAAAAAATATAAATGTAATTTGTTCTATAATTTTATGTTGTTATTATGAAATTTTTACATTAAGTATAATGGAGTTGATAAATCATAAAATATTTTTATATTGACATGATCATTTAATTGAAGAAATTAATTTGAGAAAAAAAAATAAAACAACTAATTGTAATGAAAATATTTTTTTGAAAATATTTGATTAAAAGGTTAATCGTATTTCATGGATAAAAACATATAATGAAGAATAAGTCATCTAAAACATGGGGATTCTTTTCATTATGGTTATTGATGTTTATTTTTTTTATTAGATAACACAAAATCATTTTGAAAATGTTTTCTCTGTTACTATACATCAACCTAAAAAGATTAATAAATCTTTTACACATGTTTTAGCAAGCATTAATGGGGAGTTTTGATTGTTGTTATTTGACAAAAACCAAAACTTTCCTAATCAATTTTACTTCTTTTTCATTTCATTTGATCATGTCTAAATTGTTTACTTTTTAAAGTGATGATTTAAGATTGATCATTAGAGATTGGGATTCAAGACCAATGCAAAATCTATGCTAAATATGAATTTGTATTTATTTTCGTGATATAGCATCAACTAAAAGTAGATGTTAAATTACCTATTTTTTATCATATTTGTGAAAATTTAAAATTCAGTAAAAGATCTAATAATGTCTCTTGAGCTTCTAAATGAACATTTAAACTCAAAGTAAAATATTTGCATCCATAGTTAATTTAGCATAACATATAGCTTCAAGTATTTAAATTAGATGCAAAATGAAAATGGAAGGGCACTCATTCAATAACTCAAACCAATAACTCATTATACTACTTGTTTTCTTTTGTTTTCAATCCCTTTGCTAATTATTTCTAGCCATTTTTTTAATCCCATAAATCATACAAGTTCTTATCAGTATATATCTAATAATTTATTAATTGCCTACTCCACTTTGAGAACAATCTTCGTGATCTCATAAGCAAAGTGACTTATTGAGGATAAAGGAAGTACTTACGTATAGGAAATTAAATTAAAAATTTATCAAACTTTTATGATAAAAAAAACCTTAAGCTGTATATAAATTCAAAAGGAAAAAACTGGTAAAAGAGTAATTGAATGATATATCAAGTATCAAAATTATAAATTATATTGTTGATAGGGGATAAAAATATATTACATTTTCTTCTTTTTGATATCGATAGAGACCAGTATAAAAAAAGTTTCAAGTTTCACTTGAATAATGAAATACAAAGTAATGATTTTTGGTTTTTTTGGTGCAAAGGAAACTAAAAATGCATTAGGTCCTAGAGGTGAGACAAAAGACCAAAATTTTTATGAGGTGAGACAAAAGACCAAAATTATTATATAAGGTTCGTATTTTATGAACTCCCCTCCCTATACACAACATTTAACAAAAATAAGAAATTTATGGAAAGTTTAAAATTTGAAGAATAAAATAAAATGTAAATTTTATGTTCTGAACTTCTCTAGAGAGGGCACCAATGACTAGGAAAAGACTCCCATGAGAACAAAAGAGAAGCCGTTTGGGGAATAAAATGAAATGTCAAACAGTTGGAAAAAAAATAATTCAAGCGAAAAGAAAAAGGAACATACCAATAAACCTTAAACATGTCTACCCATAAACTCTCAAGTGTGGAAAACAAACAAAGCAATCTTCGGTTTTGCATCACTTTTCTTATAGTTTGTTTGGACGAAGAATTATATGAGAGTAATTTTTTTTAAAGAAATTTAAAAAGATTTGTTGTGAAATATGATATTTAGATAAAAAAAAATTAAAAAAATTAAAAATTTAGTAATTTATAAAAATATATTGATTATTTAAAATTATAAAATTTCAAATTGTACCAAAAAGATAAAAATTTAAAATTCTTCTTCTTTCACTCTCTCATTTCTTTCAAGGCAAGTCTAAGAATAAAATAAATAAAATTTAAATTTTAGACCCATTAATAAAAATATATTTATTAATAATTTTAGAGGACCTAAAATATAATTAATTTTTTTTTTAAAAAAATATGTTGATGCATTAGATATTGTGAAAGATAACGTGACATTATGCAATTAGTTTTCTAAAATTATTTACTGGTTTGATAATGAAAATGTTAATGTAAAATGTGGTACCATTTTCCGATCTCATTATGTTGCTTATTGCTTGAATCTTCTTTTAAAAGACATTGGTAGCATGACTTATAATGTTGATCTTGCCTCAAAAGTTTCCAAGTTGACTATCTAGATTTATGTACAGTCATATGATATTCTTATATTGGCTTAGGAATAAAGGTTGAAAGGTAATTGTTCGTCTAGGTGTAACTTGATTTGCTGCGACATTCATTACATTGAAAAATATTTACGACCACAAGCATGATTTGCAAGCTTTGGTTGTGGATAAACATTTTATTGGTCATTGGTTATCAAACACTGCAATATGAAAAGCTATAAGTGCTATCGGTCTTGATAATCATTTTCGGAATTATTGTTTGTTGATGGCAAAACTTGTAGCTCCAATTGGTCGATTATTAAGAATTTTAGACATGGATGGAAAAAATTATATGGATTATGCTTATGGAGGCATGCAAATGACAAATAATACAATAAAGACTATGCCTAGAGATAACATATATTTGTATTAGTCTAACAGTAATTTTATTAAGGCTGGATAGATAAGTTTACACAACTCATTTTTTAATCCTGTTTTCTTTAATGATGAAAATTTTCATGAGACGAACAAAGTTGTGCATGCACTTCTTGATTTGTTTAATATCAAAGCATTTTGTCATGACTTTCCTTAATGATCTTCAAGAAATGCAAGTAATGATAGCAAGGAAGAACTTTTAGTCAAAAAAAGTGATCTAATAATGATGAATGCAAATATCACTAAAAAAATAATTATATTTATATTGATTTTTTTTAGTGACAATTGAATTATTGATAAAGACGTTTGATAGTAACATTTGATTGTCATTAGAATAATTTTTTTTTTTAGTAATAAGGTCAATAATACAAGAAAAATTATATTTATCCTAATGAAAAAACTTGTCATTAATAATTTTCCTACAAAAAATATTTTTTATGTCAACATAATTATTATCGCTGAAAAAAATCCTACTTAATACTAACAGTGTTTATAATCACTATGAAAATTACTTCTTAATGTTAATAACATCTATAGTCATTGTCAAAAGTTTTTTTTATGTCAATGCACTTATTGTCATTAGAAAATGTATTACTTAATATCAACAATATTTATAGTTGCTAAAAAAAAATATTTTTTATACCAAGATATTTATTGTCATTGAAAAATATGTTTTTGATGTATATGTGTCCAATATTACTAGAAAAATGTATTTTTCTATGATAATAACGTAATGTTACTGCAAAATGTTAACTTTCTTTTTTATTTCTTTAAAATAATATTAATCAATTTAAAATAGATCTCACTAACATTATTTATTGTAATAAAAATTAAAATACATTATATTAGATAAAAATCAACTTCTAATTATGTGTTGTCTTACAACATATATGTAAAATTTAATATTTGATCTTTTTTTAATGTACTAAATTAGTAAGTTTTTCCTAAAATACGTAATATTTTAAATTTAAATAAATCTTTTATATATAAAAAAATTAAAGGAGCATTGCGTGGTGGTTTTATGTAAATTTAAATAAATGTGAATAAGAAAAAATAAAGAGATAAGATTTTAATGATAAAGTATGTCAAATTTTAAAAATTAAATTTAAATTAATATTGAATAAAATTTTTTGAATTGGTACAATATATCAATATTTTAAATTTAAATCATATTAAATTTGAAATTAAAATTAAAACATAGTACTTAAAATGAATAAAAAATAAAACTAAATGCACAATGTATAAGATAAGCCATGATGCAACTTAACGAGAGCAAAAATAATTTCTATAAATACTTTCTTTCAGAATGTAAAAGACTTAGATTTATAATATAAGGATATATTACATTTTATTTTCTTAATATAGTTTTTATTATTTAATTACTTAGATGAATTCAAATGTTAGGAAACCATAAAATTTAAAGGTGCAAAAATTAAAATTTTAGAGTAGTCTAGATTGTAAGTGCAACATTTATTTATTATTTTATTTTTACAATTTTTTAATAACTTAAATTTTTTTCTTATTATTTAATTTATTTATTTTTACTTTATTTAGATCCTCTAAAGAAGCTTCTCTTCACTTTAGAGAGTAAAATAAACGTATAAATACTATTTAATTATTTAATGGTTTAAATTACTTTTTTTAATTTTAAAAAATTTAAATTATTATCAATACCGTTTTAGTAGCTGATGAGGATCCTCTATAGAGTAAGGTGAACTTATTATCTCTATCATTTAGTTGTTTAAGGGCTCATATTAATTTATATTTAAAATTTTTAAAATAAAACAATTCTTTATTTTATTGTCACTTTTATTTTATGACGGTTAGAATACTTATTTTGTAACCATAATAATAAAATTATAAGGGACAATAATATAAAAAAATTACTTTATTTATTTTTTAAAATATAAATTAATTTCAACTGTTAAATAATCAAATTATGGAGATAAACTTATTTTTTTTATAATGTAAGAAACCTCACTTTATAGGATCCAAATACTATATTAATTGTTTTTACAATATTACATTAAATATTTTTTTTTACTTTTTTTTACTTTTTTTTTAATTAAACTAATAGATTTTCTTATAGTATTATTTTATAGATTTTGTTCCTAATTGATATTATCTTATTAAATTCTCATTTTTGTGATATTTTTTGTTTGTTTGTTACACCTTAGAAAATAATATAAAGGGATGAGAATGTTTGAAAAAATAAACAACAAATTCTCACTTGATATATATAATATATATAGAAGTTGTTGTACGTAGATGAGACGAGTGAGGCTAATTGGTTATGTTGATGTAAGATAATGTATGTAGGAAGTAATCATGAAAGTGAGAAAAAATGAGTGAAAAATAAAACAATGAGCATCAAATTAAAAAAGAAAAAAGATTTTATTATATTAATTTTTCTTTATTTTTTTTTATATTAGTTTTTTTCTTTTTAAAGTTAAGTCACACAGTTTATAATTAAAGAAATAAAGATATATTTAAAATTTTAAATAGGATTAAATAAATGAAAATAAATATTTATTAATATCTCTCTTATTATTTGTTTCTCTCTATTTTTCATTTCAAGTTTTCTTATATTCATTTTCAATACATTATCTAGATGAAATTGGGTGTTTACAACCACCTTCTCTAAAATAAGGAAACTAATTACCAAATTTGCTTAATTTTCAAACTAATTATTGTTTGTCTTTTATATTAAGTTCTAAATATTTTAACATAAATTAATTTAACCTATTAAATTATTAAATGACAGATATTAATTCACTTTATTATCTAAAATGATAAGATCCACTCCAGAAAATTGATTTAAAAATTTAAGATAGATTAAATTATAAAAAAAAATAAAAAATACATATGATATGATTAACTTATAATTAAATATTTAAGAGATAAATCTTATCTATATTTAAAAGGATTGTAGTTCCACAAATATAAAACTTGGCAATGACATACATAGTTTAAAAAAAAATAATTTATAGTGGCAACTTTTTGTTATTAAAAAAATATAAAAAAAAAGTGACTGACATTAAGAAATGATTATTATAATAAGTTTAGTTCTTAAAATAAAAAGTAATATAACACAATGATATAAGTAGTTAAAAAAATATTTTATTATAACAATTTTGGTTGATGAGAAATAATATGTTTTAGTAGTGACAATAGTTATTAAGATATGTAAAATACGACAACAATAATTTTAATTATTGTTACAAATTACTTATAACAACAATAAATATAAAAAATGACAATAGTAATTATAGTTATTAAAACATTTATTGTCATTGTAAAACTCTTCACAATAGTTGTTTAGACAGTAAGATGCAAGAATAATTTTTTTGTTGGTGAAAGTTATTTTTGCATAGATATTTTAAATATATCAACAACAATTGTCACTCTAAATAATTTTATTTCTTGTAGTGTATGACTTGGCAAACATTAATTTATATTGAAATATTTATTTATTTCCTTTTTTTTACTTATATAAAAAATATATTTGTTTAGATTAATGGTAAAGATTGTATAAGGTTGTGCTCAACTTTGCAAAAGTTGACAATTTAAATTTGAATTCATAACAAAAACATCTTTGAGATGTGAAACGAATTGAAGTTTTTTTAATGCATCCATACCAAGAAATGAAATAGGCTAGAGCTTTCAAAGGCTGAGTGATTATGTTTATGTTACATATAACTTCCGTTTGAAGAATAATATATAGAAGTCTCTAAAAATTCTTGTCATATTTTTATTTTAGTATAATTAACTTGTTATTTCATATTCGAATGATATATTTTAGGTTGAAATTAAAGAAGAGATCTTTTGATCTTATTTATTATGAATTCACTAACAAAGTTTATTTTTGGATAATTGAGGAAGAAGCGGCTCCTAATTTTGATATTTAAAAGATTGAGAATATTAGTTACTAAATCAATATAATTCAGATATAATTAAAGATTTACGAAACAATCACATTAATGTTTCATTATATTGAATATGTTTTATTTTGTAAAGTATTGTTCTAGAATAAGAATTTTATTTTTCTTCTTTCTTCTTAATTAACTATGCCATGAAGAGATTGAAATTTCAAAGCAAACAACAATATATTCAATTGATCATCATGGGGTAATGCAATGGCTAACATATTAGCATTTGATGTAGTCAACTTTAATGAATGTTATGACTTATGAATGTGATAATTTGACAGATAGTATTTGACAAATTGTTATTATGTTTAGTATTTGACTATTAGTGATATATAGATAGTATTTTATTTAATGTATTCTCCTTGCTAATTATAATGGACTTATGAATGGTGTGTAACTTTTATTTTTTAATGTTTTAATGATGTGGATATATTATTTTTTACATTAATATTATTTAATAAATTATATAAAGTTTATTAAAAATATTATTTAATTAAATACCATGTTTTTTTATCATGGATCGACCATTAAGTCTTTAACCAGCTGTGTCTTGACTAGTTAGATAACTGGTCCAATTTTAAAGATCTTAATCCTTATAATCATTTAGATTTTGATGCCCACAACACCTTTATGACAGTTTGATATTTTCATCACTATTAGTGGTTCTTCTTGTAGTGTTATAAGGTTTTTTTTTTTTTTTTCCTCATAGATACAAACAAAATGTTATGAGGTTATTTATAATATTATATAATGATTAAGGATAAAAACCGAATAAAGGTAAAAGCGACTAGGAGGTAGCAGGTTATGATACGGTATCAATTTGAAATATATAGAATTAATCATAGACCAGTTTAGTTTAGTTTTGAGAAAAAATTCCATCTGAATCAATCTTGCGATAAGTTTGGTTATTCAATTGCTGTAAATTTTTTCCTTCGAACAAGAGCAGAACTGTGGGATGAACACAAAATGGGACAAATTTAGTAAACATTTGGCACAGTGCAAAGGGATTTTACATTAATAAAAAAAAGTCTTGCTAAAAAAATATTTTTCAACGAGTGCATGTAGATAGTATTAAATATTATATGTTCTAATAAAAAATTCAGCCCTAATTAAAAAAGTGGCTGTCCACTTTCCAAGCTCCTCCTTGTATGCAAAATTCAAGTTATGATATAAGAAGGAGAGAGAATATCTGCTTAACTAGGAGTTAATACTACCACCAATAATGGATGCATCAATGTTTTAGGGTTAAACCTCCTTCTTACACTTATACTATTTATAAAGATTGTATTTTAGGAAATAAAATGTACAAAATTTTAAAGATATAAGATAAATGTATAATAAAATCTTTTTTAAATATATATTTCCTTGTCACGTTAGAGTTAAAGAAAAAGTAGTTATAAATCTAGATTTTATTAGCCTAGTCTATGTTTGATACCCCTATTAGGACCCAATTAAAAATTCTACTAATATTCTTGCTAATACACTGCTATTTATTGAAGTTTATTAAGTCTCAGAAAATTTTGCGAATCGATCTTATTTAATAAATCTCACACATAATTTTATAAATTTCAATAAATTTTAATTAATATGAATCTTGCACATGATTTTATAAATTTTAATTAATAATACAAAATATTTTACCCACGTACTTATAAGTTATTACTATTCATCCAAATTTTATCTGTCACTTTTAATGAAATTTTTGTTTCTATTTTCTGTCATTTTAAAATAGCATTAATTATTTTTAATTTAAACTTTATTTTAAAAAATTAATAAAGGATATACTAGAAAATTAAAAATTATTTCAATATAAACAAAAAAAAAATAGATTAGTTTTCTTAATCTATATGTAATAGCATTAATGACAAGTAAAAAAAAAATAGAGACTATGTGACTACAAAAAGAAAACCATTTACTAACGTTTTGTCATGAGACTTGTCCTTGTTGGTATGAATTTTGAACAATAAAAATTAAACTCTTAATATAAACATCATAGGTTTATACTAATATGATATATTATAATGATAAATAGTTCTATTGGAAATTGACATATATCATTAGAATATTATATTGTTAGTATAATAGATTTTACTGTCAGTATGTATAGATTCATAATATTTATATTAATAGTTTTTTTTTTTTACAAAGAAATTATGCTAACAGGGTTAACCAAATTATGGGGAAATGAAATTCTTTTTGTAGTGACTATTTATTGTAAGTGAAAAATGAATTACGTAAATTAATCTATCCTAGAGACAGAATTTTATTCATCTAACAAGTAATAACGATTACCAAGATATTGATAAACCATGGAATGAAACTCAAGTCACCTCCTAAGAAGGGGTGTGATAACTGATGAAAGTCTTCTAACATCAAAACATAACAATCAAAGGTATTATTATCTATATATATCGACTAGAACCTAAGTGTATTATCCACACTATAAACTATTAACTGTCACAATCGATTCCAAAAACGAAACGAAAAAGGTTTGTTGAGTTTCATTAACCTTAGGGGAAGAAAAAACCAAACTAACTGTTTAAACCTACGTGAAGTGGAGTTGGAGATATACATAACATCTCTGCATGTTCTCTCATTCAATGTATCATATATTCTGAATACTTCTGTGCTTTTCATCCTCTTTTTAGCTGTTCCTATAATTGATTTTTTAAAGGGCTAGCTCACCATATCTTGGTATCCTGTGCTTTATTCAGAGACTAGAATGTGTAGTACTTCGCACCTCTACTCTTGTCAGTATTCTCTAAAGCAAGTAATATATTCTAATTAAAAAAATCCACTAATCATTTAACTAAATCAACTCTTCGATTTTCATTCCCATGTCCAGTAGTTTTAAGAGTAATCCTAGATTGAGCACATTAATTATTTATATACACAACCAATAAAAAATTAATGATATATTAAAATAATAAAAAAATAATTTTAACTAAAATACATTAATATATATTTATAGTCATTCAATCATATATTATCATGTATGTTAATATTATTAATTTTTATAATAATTTCATCAAAAGTAATATCTAAATTAATTTATAATTAGTTCATCGTATTCAAATCTTTACTATGCATGAAAATTAAGCTCTAATAAAATGTGTCAAATTCTATGCTGAAATTATTTTGACATAACTTTTTATTGTTATTGTTTTGTAAGTGTTATGCTCACACAAAAATTGATCATGATTTAGACAATGTTAGGGATTGCCCATTCTTGAGAGATGAATTCATGATCAATTGATGCGCTAGAGTGGGGTGGAAGTAGAAATAGTTCAAGTTACATTATAAGAGTTTATGATTTAGTTCAAGTTAGATTTTTTTTTAATTTTAGGAAGTAAGTGAAGCTTAAACTTTTATAAAAGTCTCTATGGTTAAAAAGGTCCAACCTTATGTCATGAAAAAAGTTTTTTTGTTAAGTTTAACAAGTTTACCTATTTAAATAATTATAAATAATAAATTTTGGTTAAAGTTATTATTACTATATAAATTTGTTATAATATATTTAAATCATAGATTTATTTATATTTCTTAATTATTAAGCATCTTAATTTATATAAAGAATCAAACTTATAAGATTATTAAAAAATAAATTTATATCTTGTTTAGAGACCTTTTACGAAATAGATTTTTATACATATATTACAAAATAATATAAGAAATGTGTAATTATTAATAAGTTTACTTAAATTAATAGGTTATATTAGACTTTTATGTAAGCTTAATCAAACCTTCATAAAAAGTCTATAATAAGTGAATAGATTGATTTTAACCTATTAACTTTGACCTACGACTTATCAAAACTTGACTTTAACTTATTTATTTTCATCTTTACATTAAAATAATCCTATTTAAATATTCTAATAATATAAATATCTCATTCACATTCATTATTTTTTTTATATTTTTTAATTTATTACAACATTTCACATTTTATATTTACACTTTTTTTTTAGTATGTTTATTAATATAGAGGTGTCTAATCATATTTTTCATGTGCCCGTGATTGTACATGAGGAAGAAATTAGGTATATACTTTTTTTTTTCATGTGTTCATCTCATGTTTATTAAAGAATAAAACAAGTTTTTTTAATAAAAAAAAGTAACTAACTAAGACATAGTATATAACATAGGACACAGAAATTAATCCTGTCTCATTCAAACACACAAGATGTTTAACCAAAACAAAAAGAAATCCCAAGCGCACAATCAAAATGATAATATTATTATTCCACCTTCCGACCTTTCTCACTGTAGAAGAGAGAGTGAACTTATCTGAGCATGCCTTCTCTTTAGCGTGGCAATCACATTATCACTTCAGGAAAAGCTCTTACCCTTTGAAAAAAAAACCATTCTTTTGTAGACCTTTTGCATGGGACCCATATAGATTAAACTGAATGGTAAACCAGAAAATCAAACATAACTTGAAAAAAAAAGGAATGTTTATTCAAACCTCAAAACGTTTAATAATGTCTTGCAACTAATGAACTTCCGACAGCCCTCATGATCCATGCATATTTTGTGAGGAGGAGAATTTTGATAACTTTATTTTGCATTATTTGTGTATCATCACTTGGAAGGAAAATCCTGGTCTTTACGAGAATGACTTTCACTGCTGTTAGGAGAATGGAAAAGTTTAGGCCTATTCAAGCTCAATGGTACTTTCCCCGATTGGCTCATAAGTTGTTGTGAAGGACTGAGAGAATTGGTCAAGAGATTTTGAGAACTTGAACTCAGCATCTGATAGTGGTTGATTTGTCTTGCATTCATGTCCATTGCTGCAACATGTGAAGAGAAATATGGCTGTGTTGCTCCAGGAGGACACACCAAAATTTGAGAAGTAGTACTCCCAGTTGATAGGGCCAATGTTGATGGGAATGGAACCACATTAATGCTGTGCATATCGGTCTGGTTAACAAATCCATGGTTTGGCCATTGAGCAACATCAGCTGAATTAGGCTCCCATTGGTTACCAAGTGATGGCATAGTGTTCATCAAGCCCAAAAAAGAAGGATGGTTTGGTCTTGGTAAGAGATTATTTGGCAAAACATGTGCACCATGACAGTTGTTGCTTCCTTGTTTATCACCATTATTATTATTATTAGCAGTAGTAGTATCATCCTCTTCACTTCTAGTTATCCAATTTGCTTTATCACTAACCATTTCTCCTGACTTGGATTTCCATAAAGTGTTTTGGTCTGAACCTTCACGAGAGATGCTAACTTCATTACACGCAATAAGAGATGGATAACCAAGGGTGAAGTTACCTGGAGGTATTGGAAGTGGTGGCAGTTCATCAATTTCATGCTTGGCTGCATTGAGCAACCAATCAACAACCTTGCTTGGTTGATTGAGTCCAAGCCTATCTTGGAGGTCATAGAGGTGAATTGCTGTGGGGACTGAAAGCCTCACCCTCCTATCTCTTAGTCCTTTAATTGTGCACACCTTGCTATGCCTGTCTTTTCCTCCAAAGGCTCTTGATACTCGAACAATCCTTGGATCCTTCAATTTTAGCCATTGTGATGATGAGCTCGATGAAGCCTTTGCCTTTTCGTGATCACATGAAGAAAGACCTTCCTGTTTTAGTGGAAAATCTGCTTCTTTTTTACTATTGATCATTGTTTTTCTTTCATTGTTGTAATTGGTTTTTCCTTCCTCTATCTTCTCTTCCACCTTCAATGAACCTCCTAATTGTGAATTCTGCAGTATGAATTTGCTGGCTGACAATCCTAGCCAGTATCTGCTTCAGAAAACTATATGAAATTAAGATCGAGAGAAATAAGAAGATAGATGGAAATTAAACTGCTGCTTCATGACAATTATTGAAATTAATTAATTGAAAACACAGTTTAAATGAGGTTATGAGGTACCTGTCAATTCAGATCAAAGTATCCTTTCTTAAATCAATTTAACTTATCTGAAGATGATATGTTCACATCATGAAGAAAAAAGAGAATAATCCTATTAACTTATGTAAGAGTATCGAAGTTTATTCTAATTCATAATTGGTTTCCTTATCTAAGAGTTGAAATTCCTTGTGTTTTCTTTAAAATAAATCAAAATTTTCAATTTAGAAGAGTCAAATCCATAACAAACTAATTCAGAGTTCTCATATGGACATGAAAAGAACACACGACAAAGAGATTTCTTACTGGCAGCAACTGTTTGACATATTACATAATGAATTAAATCATATTCTGTAGTGATTTTGATGGGATTAGAGAGTCTAAATTAATTTACAAAGAAAAACAAAACTTAAGAGTAACAAATGAAAATAAGTAATAACTCTTGAATCATCGTTAAAATATGCCCATCTCATATCAGATTATATGAAATGTTTGTTGCAAAATATAGTTCAAGAAAGGCAAGGCAAAGTGTAAGTCAAAGCAATTAGTGGGGTGCAACGACCACTAAGTGATTATTCAACGGAAACACACAATATTAGAACAAGTTTCACATCGAAAGTGTGCATAATTGAAGAGGCTCATATATAAACCCTAGATGTAGATGATAGGATACACAGTATCTAGCAAAAACACGCACGAATACCTACCACTGTTTGATGTCATGCAAACTATAGTAGAGAAGGACGAATTGTGCACCTTACTTTTGAAACCAATCTCGAACTATTTATCAAGGTTTCAAACTTGGAGTGTGCTTGTATTGCATAGAATAAATTGGTGAAGCTGAGTCCGCAGCTTGGAAAAGTGAAGATGCCGGAATGGAACCGACCACGCCACACTGAAAGATAAAGCAATGGCAGATAGGTGGCCACGTGAGATATTACCCTATTGGTCAAATAAATTTGGTAGTCTACATCTTATCATTTTATGGTCAGGCATAATGGATAATTATTTCAATGATGATGGTAGTTAGGATGAGCTTAGGCTTAGGGTTGATATTTCTTGGTATTTATTCTCCTTGATCCAGTTGCCAAAATTAGGAAAAGTATACAACTTTATCAAAGTTAATTAATTTGATGTTTTCATAATACGTTTCCATGTTTAATTTTTTAATTCTTATGTGGGAGTTGGTCTTCCTCTAATTGTGTGTGAACTTTATGTAAAAGTGAAAGAAAATTTTTTGATGTTGCGGAATTACTTTGTTTGACAAAGAACACAATTAATGACCTCAATGGACCATTCGCTACACGCTTCAAAAAGCGGCTAGTCACACTTTATCGACAACTACAAAAGATCTGGTTACTGGAACGGATCACATGGGGGGCCATAGAAGCAAGACAAAATAGCATCAAGGGAAATGTCGTCTTATTAACACCAAAGACTTATTAATATTCTCAAATATTTTCTAAATGTAAATTTTTCTCGCTGAACATATATATTAATTATTTAAGCTCTTGTTCTTGAGATTCTTTTAAAAGAAATGAACAATATTAAACTAATTGACCAATAAGAAAATTTGACAAACAACTCGCAACATTATAAAGATATTAGCAGGATGTCAGTACATATTTATAGTATTTTTTTTTCATTTTTTTAAATGTCCTACTCATTAATAAAAAATATTAGTTAAATATTATAATTATTTCTGTTAGTTACTAGCAATCTGATGTATACTAAAAAAAAAATGGTGTCAATGAACACCGTGTGATTAAGAGTCCCCACATTTTAGACACAATAATATTATTATTAGAAGTCTGCTCTACCACTGAACTAATAATCTGTTGTTCAGGTCTCTTGTAAGAACTCGCTATATTAAAAACAAGAGAAATCTTGTCTCTTTTTTTTTTCATTTTTTTACTCCATGTATGTCGTCACATAGGAACGACATCAATCGGAGTGAAAATTTGAGTTTTTATAATTTTGTTCTAATCTAACGATACTAATAATAATATATCAATGAAATTATTGCATAATGTTCTCATATTATCTGATTAATTTTTATTAGACAAAATTGTATAAAACAAAAAAAGCAAATCTAACATCTATATATTAGCATACGAATTCGATTTGTTTTTTCTTAATACTATTTAAGGAGAACTATGTTTCTCCATTTTAAAATCCCTCGCGTACTCTTTGGAATGAGACAATAAAAAGATGGAAAGAAGTGAAGGAATAAGAGATAAAAATGGAGAGAGAAAACAAAATATTACGGGAAGGCATCACATGGAGAGGGAACAGAGAAACCTGCCTTAGATAAGTAATTTAGCTAGTAAGATTCAAAAGTTGTGGTGTCTAGTCCGAGAGAATTGTCATGTCTTTGTGTATGATAACTACTTCGGACAATGTAAAGCAACATATAGGTGAGGGACCAACATATGTTATCTTTTACGACACTCACTTAGGACCACACAATACTATTGCAGAGAGATATGCATGGGGGCAACTTGTGATTTTCACTTAGAAGCTAACATCTGACACCCACAAGTGGATTAATCGCATGCTTTCTCCAAAAGAAAGTCAAATAATTAGAAGATACAGAAACGTACGCTAGTTTTCTTCTCTTCTTCGTTTGTCAAAGACGATTTGGAGTTGGTTTAGTTTTCACCAATGCAAGGAACTGGAGCTAGCTAGGTAGATATGCACCAACTTCGAAACCCTAAAATTGCCCCCACGAGCGACAAGGATGAAAATTTTCACTAAATTTTCCCTCATTGGTTCTAAAACATGGACAAACCCTGAAACGTGCAGAAAGTAAGAAGCGATCTTCACGTTTATATAAAAAAATTTAATCAAACTCAACGGCTGGTTTAAGAAAGAAAGAGAAAGAATTTAAGGAGTTATATATAAAGACCAAACCAGCTCCTTATTAATTGTTAATTTACACGATTTTGTAGTGTTAAAAAATATGAGAAAAAGAAAATATAAAACTAGAATAATTTTATTTCAGTAATTTTGTTAATTGTTAATAACTGGAGTGGGGATTAATATTGCCACAAGATTCAATTTTCTTGGTTTATTTATTCAACGAAAAAGAAATGACCCCTTCTTTTATGTACCATAAAAATTTGTGGAAAAAAATATATCGGTACAACAAATTTGTAAATTTTTTCAACAACAAATAGATAAAAAGAGGTGGGTGAGGAAATAAATGTACAATAAGATTTGAATAATGTGAGATGGAGAAAAAATAATGTAGAACTAATATAAATCATAAATTAATTCTATTGCTTCAATTCCACATCACAAATATACATGACATCAAAAACCCTAAGTCACCTTTGGTCTCTTACATGTTCAGTTCGGCAAGAGCTGGATGCACTAACAAACCAAAAACTTTATATAACTATATATCAGCCATAGAATTGCCTATAGAAACTACAATTTCTACTTATAGCATGTCTGAAAACATTTTAAAATAGAGGAATTATATTTGGGATGAAGAAATTGTAACTATATTAACCGCTGAAAATTATATCCAAAATGTGAAAAAGTTACATTTAAAACATGAAATCAAACATACTATTAGTAATATTTTAAAAATTAGATCAGTGATTATTGAATCGACAAAAGTATTATACGATTTATTAGTTTAACTGTAGTTGAATTTTAAATAAAAGGTAATAGTTACATTTATATTTTTTTAATATTATATAATATTCAAATAATAAAATAATATAAAGTTATAAAAAACTAAAATATAAAAATATGATAAACTAATATAAATGATTAAATTGCATATTTAATAAGACAAAAACTAATAATAATTGACAAAATAATTTATATTTATAAGTGATCTGTAATTATGTGTTTTATTTATTTTAAAAAAATTATATTAAACTAAAAATTAAAAAGTCTAAAAATGAAAATGAGAAAAAAAAACTGGTTTAAAGTAGTTTTTTGCACCATGTTTTTTTTTATTAATTTTCATCAATTTTGGACCATTGCAAGTAGTTTTCATTAGTTTTAAGTTGAACGATATTTTAAAATAAATATATTAATTACAAAACTGATTTCAATTCAAATAGGCTAGTCGAATCCAATTTTGAAACCAATGTTAATTAGACACCAAGAGAAGCTTAGCATTTCATTTTTTTTCTTCTTTTTTTTCCCCTAAAAAAACATGGGTAAAAAGGAAGGTAAATATATATATATATATATATCAACCATATGCGAACCGTAATAATAATTTCTTGACTCGTGAAAGAAGTTAAAGAAATATATAAATGAAGTGCAAAATGATCTACTCGTTACTACTGAAGTGAGAAGGAAGAGAAGTTTAAGAGGAAAAGGGAGAATAATATAAGGAGGAGAATGAAGACGAAGCAAGACAAAAACCAAGTTCGGCTACTCCTTTCTGAAAGGAGAAAGTAAAAGATTATTCTTTTAACTGTTGGAGACGTTCCTGAGAGAATCCCCACTTCCAGTGTTGTTATTCATCAAGGAACACTCCTGCTACTTGTACCATGACTAGAGAGAGTGATATATAAACACAAAAAGAGGGATACTGAGAAAAATCTAAAGGAAAAATGAGTAGGGCTTGGATGTTAAGAGACTCTAAATGCAACAAATATTGAAGGGCATCTCAAGAGGGTTCTAAAAAGACTGGGTGATGACCAATAACTGAGTCACTGATAAGGGTACAATTATGGACTAATAAATGGTCCACAGGTTCATAATAGAAGCCCTTGGTCATAGCTCATGACTAATCGCTCTCACCTTTCTGAATAGCCAGAATGCAGCAGTGTCTGAAGGCTGCAAGCTGCAAGCTGCTACAACTTTATAGGTAGTGAATGAAACTGAAAACAATCAAAAAACATTAACTTTTTAATTATGAGTTTCATAATAAGTCAAATGAATTTTTTTAATCAACTAACTGTGGTAGTTATATCCTATAATTAACTGTTTATATGAATGAGCTGAATTTTAATTAATTTAATAATTCAAAGTCATAGGGCAAAAGGTTCGGCTTGACAGATGGAACGAACAGCGTATGATGATGTTTATTTGAAGACCCTTTTTAGTATTCAGATCCTAAGGTTTGGTGAGGGTGAGACTGCAAGGATCAACTCCGGATCTGAGATTCTAAATATATATTGATCATCTTCATTTAATATATCATCTAATATCATATTTCATAAAATATCCTTTATGCTGGGCCTTTTTAATTATATATATATTTTTATCATTATAAATTAATGAAAGTGAAATATGTTTATAAAATTAATTAATAATGTATGCATTGACATATCTAATAACAGTTAATATATATATTATTTCAGTTAACTTTTATAATAATTTTTTAAAAAGTTATACTAAACATTATTTTTTATTAATGAATGATATAAAACTTTTATTATTTTTTTAGATTTAAATAATATTTTGATATTTATAAAATATGAATTTTTTTATTTTAATCCTTTAAATATTTTAATTTTAATTATTTAAGGATAATTTTTTTAGTTCGTATTTTAAAAATATATCATTAAAGTATATCATAACAATAATATTGAAAATTCATTAACATGTCATATTATCAATGAGTCTGATAAAATAATTATATGTAATTTTTTATTAAATTTTATTTTTAAATCTCTCATTAACTAATTTAACATAATCAATTGTTTAAAATAGATAAAAATTTAAAAATATTATTTAATAAAAAAATTTATATATAATTATCTTGTCAAACTCTAAAAATATGACAAGTCAATTAAGTCTAAAAATTATTTTTATATTATTAATTAACATTGTTATTTAAAATTAAAGATTAAAATCAAAATTTATATAGAAAATAAAATATTATTTAAATCATTTTTTTTATAATGAAAGTCTATATTAAAAAATTTTAGTTTAATTTAATTGGTTGAATAATATGAATAAATTATTATAAACTTTTTTATAGCAATTTAATTCTTATAAATAAATAAAAATAATAGAAGCGTGTTGATTGTAAACTATTTAAAAATCTAAAATTAGGCTACTGGGATTTAGGTATTACGGGGTGTTTAAACACCACATCAAATTATATGAAATAATTAGTAGAATACTCAAGTAGGTTGGTTCTCCTACTTTGAGGGCTAATTTTCAAAAGAAGATTATTTGAATGTTTATCACTTTGATATCAAAAAGAGGTGTCAATGTGTCAGAAATGAGTAATTTATATAGGAATTGATTAAAAAACTTAGCAAAGTATTTATAAAGTCCTAGTTATTGAGATATTGATTCTCATAAACAATACTATGTTACAGACTTGAATATTGTGGTTTGTTTAAGTCTTATGTTGAGTAGTATAAGATGTTTGATGAATACTTGAGTGACTTGAATATTGTCTCCTCTTAACGGCTAGAGAAAATTTCTGAAATGCTCTTGAATGTTCATCTATATAATCAACACTTAGTTAGAATCTCAAGAACAAATATACAATATATTTACTTCAGAGAAAGTGATTCCACCATAGTAATTCAACTTTGATTTATGTATCTACCGCCATGAAATAACATTTACCTAACTAGTCAAGCCCTTGGACATAAGCACACCCCTCACATTATCCGATTATCATTCAGTAGTGTTACTGTCCTTGGAAACTTTTGACAATGAAATTTAGTTATAACTTTTTTAAGAATAAATATTACTAGTAATTGAATAAGTTAAGAAAAACGTCATTATACAATCTAAATTCTCATAAATGTAGAATATCATAGAAAATACAAAAAGTCATTTAACGATATCAAACTAATAAAGAAATGTACGTAAAAAAATATGATAATGATTCAAGTAAATCTGAATTTAAATCTTTTAAATTTAAATTTTATAAATAAAAAATATAATTAAATGTAGAGACTTCATTAAAAATTATTAACTAAGTTTTCACATATTGGTTATCAATTAAATTGATACATATTTCACGTCTATAATATAAACAAAAATAAAGAAATATATGTAATCACAAATTAATGCATAATATTAGTATCCATTTACATATAATGTTTATATTAATATTTTATTTTTTAAAAAACAAAGACTATATTAATAAAAACAAACTTATCGCCTAACATTATTTTTCCTTTTCATTAATATATTAATTTTTTAATCATATATATTACAGTTAGTTTATTTTTATTTCTCCCTTATATTTTTCCAAGAGCTGTCCCTGTCTATAGCTGAAAAAGTTGTTATAATTTCATGAATGATTTGTTGCTTCAAAAAACTAGCAATCATTTATGAGATTCTACTATACTGGGCACTGTTACTTTTTTTAAAAAAAAATCATTGAACAAATTTAAGCTAATAAACTAATTATATTATTATTCGTTAGAATGTGAAGTAGAATCATGAATGTGACGTTCACCTCATGATCACAAGCATAACTGTACTCTTTGTGGCTAGATAAGTAACACTTCATTTGACTAGAAGATGAAATTGACAGGACAGAAATATAAATAAAAGAAACTTAAAAGGATTTTAAGTAGAAAATGCGTTATTTAGATTAATGAAATTAAAAAATTTCTTAATATATATATATATATATATAAAGTTTATGAGAAATGTAAGCATGACTTTTAAATTATGATTTTTCAAATATTTTTATTCATTAAATAATTTTATGGTCTATATCTAAGAAAAGGATTTAAATTGTGAATTGTACAACTGTTTACAATTTCTACAATAAAAAAGTTTTATTCTATAATAAAAAAATATCATAAACATAAAAATTTTGAAGTATGAAGGGTAGAATGAGAAACTGCATGTCACGCTCACGCTGTCCATTTCGGACCGAAACAACTCATCCAAAGGAAACGTTGAACTCGGAGTTACAACAAAAGTATCTATTAAACCAAATGTATAAAACTAATAGTATGAACTAATTCAATATTAAATTTTGCATTTTATGTTTAAGGTAATTTACCAAAGACAATTTTATGCAGGGATCGAGGAGGGAACAGAGTAATAGAACAGTAGATCAAGGTGAAATAGCAAATATTTACTATAACTTATAATTGGGAAAACATATAGGATTTGATTTGTCTTGAATATAAAGTGTAATACTAATTATTGAGGATGATTTATTGATTATAAAATTAATTATTATAAATTGTTAAAAATTATATATATTCAAATTAATTATAATCCCAATTAGGATGTTTTTTACAGCTCAATTATAATATTATTTTAATTCTAAACATTAAATAGAAAAATTCAAAATACCCAAATTTTTGTTGATACTAAAAAATATTACTTGTTTTTATTTAAATATAAAAAAAATTATCATTTATATTCTGATGTTAAATATAAAAAAATTTCAACAACTACTTTTTTATTTAATAGGATTATACTTCAAACATCTTTCATTTAATTAAAATTTTACTATAATGTCTTTTTATTTTTTTTATATAAAATTTTAATGAAGAATAATTTAAGAAATAATTATTTTTAAATAAAATTGATACAGATGAATAATATTAACAAATTTTCATATTATTTTATTTATATTTGAAAAAAAATATTTTTTATTATAGAAAAAGTATATATTTAAAGACGGATAATATATTTAGCTAAAATGAAATTTGGAACGTAGTAAAGAATTTTAGTAATAAAAGAAATAGATAAACATAGCACGCTTCATTGGAATATGTGTGATTTGTAAAGTTTTTGTCGTTTGCGTGCGCATGCTCTTTGTTTTGTCGGCTCATTCTAAATGCATATTTCCGTATTGCCTAAGCATCTCATCATCTTTCCTTTTGAGTAGAGAGAAACAACGCAGTACTCACAAATACGTTCTCTTGTGAAGTCTTATCTCAATGGAATTAAAATAATTATAAATTCACACCTTATATAATAAATGTATTATTTAAAAAAAAACAAATACTTTTATTATATAACACAGTTTTAAAAATATTGTTTATATTTTAACAATTCTCCAATTAATCATGTTTAACATTTTTATGTTGGTTTTTTTTTTCTAATTTTTTGTCAAATGATGTTTGTGTTTTCTAATTTGTCACTTTTGCTTTCAAGAAAAAAACTAATCACTTTTGAATTTCCATTTTTGTGTCAATTGTTTTCTCATCTTACATAATTAACTAATTAAAATTTTAAATCTATGAATATATTAAGTTATAATATGTATCCTTTTAATTTTGACTTCATTTTTTATTTCTCCTCTTAAAGAATGTCACTGTCGTTCTTTTTCATTTTAAATTATTTTAATTTAATTATATATTTTCATATATTGAAATGTTATTTTTAATATATGTTTTATGATTTTACACAAATTAATTATATATTCATAATTTTAAATGTTCTTCATTTGTATATTTTAAGTTTATTTAAATTTGGAAATGCTCATAAAAAGCGTAAGTGATTGCTAATTTATATAAAATATTATGCATAATAAAAATACATTTTGAAATTTGTGTATAATTGAGAATTTTGTAGAGGAATAATGATATAATATATTTCGGGGAGGGGAGTTGTGGGGTTCTCCATAGATATTCTTTTTTTTTAGAGGTAATACTGTTTAAAATATTGTAGAATATTAAATGCGGATTTTTTTTAATAGGAATTTAAACCTTAATTTATCATATTGTAAGAAATTAATTTCTTTTAGACTAGACTTTCATTCGTTACAACAATATAAGATTGATGTTAACGTGACATTTTTTTGTGAACAAAGGAAAAATAAAGCAACATAAAAGTGTAAGCTTACGGGGAAATTCACTCAGCAACACCAACTATAAGGGCTAAAGAAATAAAATTAGGGAGTATATGGAAAATCATATCTTACATACGCAAGAACAAACTCTTATCAAATATATCAGTTACTTAATTAGTTTTTTTTAAAATATCATTACAAGTTAAAGAAACCGTCCAATAGAGTCAAATTCTAATTTTAAATATAGCAGCAAATTTATAAGACATTTTAAAAATCTTAAAGTATTTTACAAATATTCTAACTAAAGAAAGGAAGATTAGGAAGAAGTTAGATTAGGTGAGGGACTAAGCCTAGGTCAATCCTCTTACCTATCATAATAACTTGAAGACGACATGAACCTAAAATAAGGCAAATCAAACCTTAACTAAAGGTATAGTAGTCCACACTATAGGTTGCATATCTCATCTTAAGGTGACATTGAGTTTGGTATGTATCCACTCTCACACATGTTTTATAGAGTTCAACATTGTAAGACTAGGAAACTTGGATGAGATGTGAACCCTAATGAGCTCTTCTTAAATGTCAACAAGAATAAGCAATTAGGTTGATAATCATTCTTATAGGGCCTATGTAAGTTGTCAATTATATATTTTTGTAATCATATATTTTTACAACCATGACCACGATAGTAAGAAAAAAAAAAACAAAGAATCACCATCAAGGTTTATCAAGAAAAACATATGAAAAAACCCTAAAAATGTATCTCAAACCTATATATGGATCCTAAAATCAATTATGCACAAGAAATGTACTGATACTGTAATAATATATGTTTTACAATTATTACATTTAACCTAATGTGTAAATTAATTTTGTCCTTCTCTCTTGCTTATTAAGTTATTAATAAATTAATTTATTCTATTCTTTTTTATTTATTATTTTTAAAAAATGTTTTATTAATTTTGATGGTATTTATTTTTAAAAATATTTCTATTTAGAAGAGAAATTTGATTTATTTATTTTTTAATATAAAATTATTTTTATAAAATAAATACTATCAAAAT
>JAMLFT010000684.1:0-37929 GCA_026544285.1 Pachyrhizus erosus | reverse complement strand
TATTTGAACTCAATTGTATTTTGATGATGGTTATATAATAATTCTCTTTCTTTACTTGTTCTTGGTATTTTCGTTTTGCTCTTATTGTTGGCTTCTATCTAATCAATAGATCCCTTCTTTTTATTCTTATATATGACTGGAAAGTATGTGTAAGAATTAGATTTGAATGGAAAGACTTGATATATTGTAATGCTAGGAATAGATTTTAACGTATCAATTACCTAAGAGCATTTGGATTTAAAGCTGGTTAATTTTCTAGACAACTAAGGGATTAATGTTTAGCAAATTATCTCTAGAATTTCATGCGTGAGGAATTAATATGAATGATTTAGAATGTGGTATCAAGAATAAGTATTGTGAGAATTTTATGTGGTTTGAAATACAAAATACAAGAAAGTAAGATAGAATACATTCAATCCCAAATCCCCTCATTGAAATTTTAAAAATCAACCTTTTGTTATTTCATATTCTATTTGCCTTAAAATTATTTTAAAAACCAAATCCCAATTTAAACTAAATAATTGTTCATTGATTTATACTCAAAGAGATTTATAACATAAGAATTTTTACTGAAACTGTTTCTTGTGGGTACGACATTCGTACTTGAAAAAGTACTATACTATAATTGAATCGGTACACTTGCTGAAGAAGAGAAAAATAGTTAACAAGTTTCAACACACTGGTTACAAGATTTGCAGCACAGTTTACAACTAGTTGACCACATCATCTAACTTCACTAGCCCTAATGAATATTCACCAAGATAAGGAGACGTTGAGAGCTTTCATGGAGAGATTTAGCAAGGTCAAGCTCAGCATACGAGATCTTGAACTAGCAATGGAACTTCATCATTTGGTCATGGTACTCAAACCTGGACCATTTTTGAACAACTTGTGTAAAAAGCCAATAGTTTCCATGGATGAGTTGAGAAGAAGAATAACTAAATACTTGTAGATGGAGGAATTGGTAAAGTTTAGAAACCATATTAGAGCGAAATAGGAAAGAGAGAAGAAATACCATGAGAGAGTCAAGAAGAGAAGTTGGGATGGCTTCAACCGAGATTATAGAGAACCAGATCAACAAAAATATTCCTAATACACACCTTTGAACACTAATCATGCTAAAATTATTAAGACACTTAAAAAAGATATTCTTCTACCATGAAGAAGGATCGTAACACCCCCAAATGTTGATACTAGAGAACATTATTGGTTCCATCATAACCATGACCATATAATTAAGGAATGTGCAACCCTGAGGGATGAGATTGAAGAATTGATTTAGGTCAGCCATTTTGAAAAAATATGTTCAAAGATCAACTTGTGGCATAAGTCAAAATTTTAGGAGAGAATATAAAAGTGATGCTTGTAAAGATGAAGAAAAACAAGTAGAGGAATCTAACAGGCAAGTTGAAACTAAAGATAGAGAAAGAAATCATGAAGAAGACAATTCGAGATGCGTGCTAAACACCATCGTAGAAGCATTCCCAAGAGGAGGAGCATTGTCTTCACACAAAAAAGATACTTGAGACTAGTATAATCGGTGAATGCGGTTAAAGGGAGGAAGCTGGTGAATATGCCCATAATCACTTCATCAAATGAAAACTTTAAAGGAGTTGATCCCAAATAAGACAATCTAATGGTCATCTATAGAAATTGCTAATTATATTGTGTGAAAGACTTTGGTGGATCAAGGAAGCTCAGTAGATATTTGATATTAGTTCACCTTTAAATAAATGGAGATACCAAAGGCATAAATAAGGTCATATAACGACTAACTAGTTGGGTTTTCAAGAGAAAGGGTGGATACCAAGGGGTATATAGACATATACACCAGGTTTGATAAGAGGAGAAATTACCGAATGATAAAGATATGATACATAATAGTCAACATCAATACTTCCTACAATATACTGTTGTGACAACTTGCACTCATTATTAGAGGAAAAATTTGTCACAGTCCACATCGACCAAAAGATAAAAAGAGAATGTTATGCTACTAACATGAAGATAAACTCATAGGTGGAAAAGAAGGTTCCACGAATGGTATCTATCATAGTTGCTTTCGTGGAACTAGACCCAAGAGTAAAAGATTATCAAAAGGTAGAACCTAATGAAGACATATATGTAGATGTGATAAGTGTTATTATTCAAAACATTTACGTAAGAAAATTTGTGTCTTTTGTGCTTAACTGTTGTGGAAATTAGTAACTACTCCCTAATTTGAGATTGTTTTTATCCAAACACATGTTTTGAGTCTGGAAATAAATGGGGACATTTAATCCCAATGTTACATGAATTTTAGGTAACTGAGAAGCAAGTGATGCATGGATAGAAGAGCAAGAAGATAGACAAAAAGAAAACTTTGATGCTGAGAAGCTCAAGCAGGACTCGCCCAAGCGAAAACTATCTCGTTCAAGCTAGAATTTTTCAGAGAACGTAAAAGCTGTAGTGGGAATCTCGCTTAAGCTAAAATATCTCACTTAAGCGAGAATGATCCAGAGAGTGGTTATTTGTCAACAGAGAATCTCGCTTAAGCTAGACACATCTCGCTTGAGCGAGATAACCTTGTTTCAATTTTATGTACATGGATCGCTTAAGAGAAAATATATCGCTCAAGTGAAAATTCATTAAGTTAGTTACAGAGAAAGTTTAAAAAGAAAAAAGAGGAAAGAAACAGGGGTATCAAGGGAGAAAAACATCTATCTTGCAGTAGTAAGGGCTACTATGAGCGGCTAACTTTTTCCTTGGGGATTGAATGTAATCTACTCGAACTCAGATGTATTTTGATTATAGTTATGTATAATTCTCTTTCTCTACTTATTCTTGGTATTTCCGTTTTACGCTTAGTGTTGGATTCTATCTAATCAATAAACTCTTTATTTTTATTCTTAGATTTAACTGGAAAGTATGTGTAAGAATTAGATCTAAACAGAAATACTTGCATATTGTAATGCTAGGAATAGATTTCAACATATCGATTACTTAAGAGTATTTGAACTTAAAGCTGGTTAGTTTACTTGGCAATTGAGGGATTAGTGTTTAGCAAAATTTCTTAAGAATTTCATGCTTGAGGAATCAGTGTGAATGATTTAGGATGTGGTATAAAGAATAAGTATTGTGAGTATTGTATACCATATCAACAACAATCGCATTATCCTTCCATTCATGATAGGACAACTAAATTGGAGGATACTTTTGAAAATTTTATGCAAGCTTCTTTGTCCAAATAGAAAAATACAGAAGCTTACATAAGAAATCTAGAAACACAAGTGGGACAGTTAGCTAAACAGTTGGCAGATCAACAAAGGGGTCAATTTTCAGCCAATACTCAAACTAACCCCAAGGATCATTGCAAGTCAATCACCACTAGGAGCGGTAAAATTGTGGGTGAAGGGATTGAAGGTCAATTAGTTGTTGAAGAGGAGATAATTACAGAAAAAGAGAATGAGAAAAAAGTGGAATATGAGAGGGAGGAAGAAGAACACAAAGAGAAAGATGCACATATTGATGACAAGAAGCAGAAAAGTGATTAGTGTAGAAATCAAGTGAGGGGTCCTCCCATAGGAAATTTACCTTATCCACATACTCCATCAAGGAAAGACAAAGAACGATAATTTGCAAGATTTTTGGATATTCTTAAAGTCTACAAATCAACATTCCATTTACTGAGGCGTTGGAACAAATGTCAACCTATGCAAAGTTTATGAAGGAATTGCTAACCAAAAAAAGTAAGTTCAATGAGAAAGCAACAATTGAACTAGAGGTTGAATGCAGTGCTATAATTCAGAATTCCTTGTCACAAAAATCTAGAGATCGAAGGAGTTTCACTTTGCCTGTTACCAAAGGCAATCTCACAGTTGGAAAGGCATTACTGGATCTTGGAGCTAGTATCAATCTTATGCCTTTATCTTTGCTGAAGAAAATTAGAGATGTAGAAGTGAGACCCACAAGAATGACTTTGCAGTTAGCTAATAAATCTATCAAATATCCACATGGAGTAGTTGAAGATCTCTTGGTGAAGGTGGATAAATTTTTATTTCCAGTTGATTTTGTCATTATGGACATAGAGGAGGATGTTGAGGTCCCTTTAATCCTTGGGAGGCCATTTATGAAGACGGCTAAGGTCATGATTGATGTAGATAAAGGTGTACTAAAAGTTTGTGTGTATAACGAGGAGGTAAGCTTTAATGTTTTTGAAGCCATGAAACATCCAAGCAACAAAAAAGAGTGTTTTAGGCTGGATATCATTGATGAAGTTTGTTGGGAAAGGCAAAAAAATTTCTCTACTACGAAGCCATTGATGAAAGCTTTTGTTGATAGCATGGAAGATATTGATGAGTGGGAAGAAAAAGAAGTACAAGATTGCTTGAGAGATTTGGACAATGCCAAGGAAGTGCCACAAAATGTTACTCAAAAGCAGGAATTGATTAAGGGGGAGACTTCTCCACCTCAAAAACTAGAGCTAAAGCAGCTACAACCTCATCTTAAATATATTTTTCTTGTAGAGAATGGTGAAAAACCAATAATCCTCAACAGTTATTTGATAGCAGATGAAGAAGAAAAAGTAGTGCAAGTGCTGAAAGCCAATGAAGGAGCCATAGGGTGGACGTTAGCTAACTTGAAGGGTATAAGTCCATCCTACTGCATGCACAAAATCCATATGGAGCAAGACTTCAAACATGTGGCTCAACCTCAAAGGCGTTTGAATCCGACTATGAAAGAGGTTGTGAAGAAGGAAATCCCAAAGCTCTTAGAGGCAGGAATGATTTATCCTATTTCAAATAGTGCTTGGGTCAGTCCTGTGCATGTGGTTCCTAAGAAAGGTGGCACGACTGTCATTCACAATAAAAAGAATGAGTTGATACCTACAAGAACAGTCACAGGTTGGAGGATGTGTATTGATTATAGAAAACTGAACTCAGTCACGCGAAAAGATCACTTTTCGTTGCCTTTTATGGATCAGGCTAGAAAGGTTGGTAAAAAAAGCATATTATTGTTTTCTGGAAGGTTATTCAGGCTATAACCAAATTGTAGTGGATCTAGAAGATCAAGAGAAGACTACTTTTACTTGCTCTTTTGGTGTTTTTGCGTACAGAAAAATGTCATTTGGGTTATGTAATGACCCAGCTACTTTCTAGAGGTGTATGTTTGCTATTTTTGCAGACTTGATAGAAAAATGCATCAAAGTGTTCATGGATGATTTTTCAGTGTTTGGACCTACCTTCAACTCTTGTTTGGAGAACTTAGACACTGTATTGAAGCGGTGTATGGAAATAAATCTTGTATTTAACTGGGAGAAATGTCACTTCATGGTGACTGAAGGCATTATTTTAGGCCACAAGATATCTAGCAATGGAATTGAAGTGGACAAAGCAAAGGTGGAGATCATTGAAAAGATACCTCCCCCGGTCAACATTAAAGGGATTAGAAGTTTTCTTGGACATGCTGGCTTTTATAGAAGATTCATCAAGGATTTTTCAAAAGTTGTGAAGCCATTATGCAACCCGCTCAATAAGGATACTCCATTTAAGTTTAACGAAGACTATTTGGTTGCTTTTGAAAAATTAAAAGAAAGACTCATTTCTACACCCATAGTTACTGCTCCGAACTGGCAATATAATTTTGAATTAAGGTGTGATGCAAGTGTTTATGCAGTAGGAGCAGTGTTAGGACAAAGGAAAGGAAAAGTTTCTCATGTGATATAGTATGCAAGTAAAGTTCTAAATGAAACTCAAAGCAATTATACCACTACTGAAAAGGAGTTACTTGTTATAGTGTATGCACTTGAGAAATTTAGATCTTATTTGATTGGGTCCAAAGTAATTGTTTTCATTGACCATGTTGTAATTAAATATTTGTTAACTAAATCAGATTCTAAGTCAAGGCTAATAAGATGGATACTATTGTTGCAGGAGTTTGATTTAGAAATAGGAGACAAGAAAGACCGTGAAAACAAAGTGGCAAACCATCTGTCTAGACTTGCAAATGATGAGGTGACTGCACATGAATCAGAGGTATTGGAAGAGTTCCCAGACGAAAAACTGCTAGCAGTTCAAGAGAGGCCACGGTTTGCATATATGGCCAATTTTAAAGCTACTGGGGTTATACTTGAAGATCTTGAATGACATCAAAAGAAAAAATTCTTCAAGGATGCAAATCAGTATGTGTGGGATGATCCTCATCTGTTCAAAATTGGTACGAATAACTTACTGCGGTGATGTGTTACAAGGGAGGAGGCCAAAAATATTCTTTGGTACTGTCATAATTCACCATATGGAGGTCATTTCAATGGAGAAAGGACTGCTGCTAAAGTTCTTCAATCTGGATTTTATTGGCCTACACTATTTAAGGATGTGCAGGCATACAGTAGAAATTGTGACAGCTGCCAAAGAACTGAAAGTATTTCCATAAGGCATGAAATGCCATTACAAAATATTCAAGAGGCTGAAGTCTTTGATTATTGGGGAAATGATTTCATAGGACCACTGTCATCTTCGTTCTCCAATGAATATATTTTATTGGAAATTGAATATGTGTCTAGATGGGTGGAAGCAATCCTAGTTCAGAAGGTTGATGCTAAAATAGTGATCAGATTCCTTAAGAGAAACATTTTTTGCATATTTGGTACTCCTAGAGGCCTAATCAGTGATGGAGGGTCTCATTTTTGTAATGTTCAGCTTCAGAAGGTTCTAGAACATTATAGGGTTCGACATAAGATAGCAACAACGTACCATCCTCAAACCAATGGGCAAGCGGAGGGCTCTAACAGAGAAATTAAGAGAATTTTAGAGAAAATAGTTGCCTCGTCTAGGAGAGATTGGTCAAGAAAGTTATATGAAGCCTTATGGGCTTATCGAACTGCATACAAAAGCCCTACATCTCTTTCTCCATTTCAAGATCTATAGTAAGGCATGCCACCTTCCGGTGGAATTAGAACACAAAGCATATTGGGCATTGAAGTTTCTCAATTTTGATCTCAAGGCCTTTGTAGCCAAACGAAAAATGCAGCTCCATGAACTAGAAGAAATGAGGCTCAATGCGTACCAATCATCTAAAATTTACAAGGAACATGTTAAGGCTTACCATGACAGGAAAATTTTGAAGAGAAATTTTGAACCAGGCCAATCAGTATTGTTATTCAATTCTAGGTTGAGACTTTTCCCCGAAAAACTGAAATCAAAATGGTCAGGCCCATTTTTGGTTAAACAAGTCAGACCATATGAAATAGTGGAAGTGGAGGACCTTGAATCACATAGAAGTTGGGTGGTCAATGGCCAACCTCTGAAGCATTACTTTGGTGGTGAGATTGAAAGGCACATCACGGTGATTCAATTGAATGATTCATGATTGATACAGGCGTCAAGCTATATGACGTTAAACAAGTGCTTTCTGGGAGGTAACCCAGCGGTTTATTATGTAATCTTGTTTAAGTTTAGTTTTTGTCGTGTGAACTACAAATATGTTTATTGTTTGTATATATCCTGTGGACCATGTTGCATATTTAATCATTGCATAACTCATGAGCTTACACATCCTTTCATTTAGAAGTGAGAGTTTGACATACAACAAATGTTTGAGGTTGATAAGCATATTTGTTGTGAGAAAAATTTTCGCTCAGGCGAAAACAATCTGGCTCACCTACAATTTTTGAGAGCCCTCAGGTTAAATTTCGCTTGAGTGACCTAATATTTCGCCTGAGTGAAAACACTTGCAATTTTTGAGTGCCCTTAGGTCAATTTTAGCTTGAGCGAGTAAGATTTTTCCTGAGTGAAAAAACTTGTAACTCTTGAGTTCCCTCGGGTCTATTTTCGCTTGAGCGAGTTAAGATTTCGCCTGAGCAAAAACCACTACAACTCCTCAATGCCCTCGGGGTAAATTTTTCTTGAGCAACGTTACTCTCGCCTAAGCGAAAATACCTGCAACTTGTGATTAGCCCCAAAGGTTTTTCGCTTAAGCGAGTTTATATTTCGCCTGGGCGAGATTTGCAGAAATGAAAAGACAAAAGTTCTCTGCATTTTTCGCTTGAGCTAAAATGGTCTCACTTGGGCAAAAACTCACTTAAAAACACATAACATCATTTTTCGCTTGAGCAAGAGTTACTCGCTTGATTGAGACATGAATTGAACTATTTTTAAAAAGGGCGCGAATAGATAAAAGACTATTTTCTCTTCTCTTTTTGAACTAAATCTCTGTCTCGCTTGAGCGTGAGTGCCTTGTTTGCTATTGCATCAATCTCCATTATTCATTTTGTTATTCCTTTCTGCTCCGCACATTGTAAGCTCAATCCTTGTCATTGTTAAGGTGCGTGCTCTTGTTGGAGTCTCCCTAATCATTTGCAGTATTGTTTGTTAAATCTTATATGTGATTATTGTTTAGCATTGGGTGTTATGAAAATAAGGTTGGCACAAAATCATTCGCATTCATGTGAAGTAGTTTTCCATGTAACTAACCTTTTCAAATAGAAACATACTCATTCATTACTCACTCTATCAAAAAAAGGAAATGTGCATGATTATAATGAGATACTGAACATGTAACTAAGTTTTGTGTAGTTACTAACTCCATTGGGTAACTCTAACAATCTTCTTACGTTTATTTTTGCAGCCAAATATGGGCTGCACCAAATCAACTACTGGACTTAATCTTACCCGCTTTAAGAAAGGTAAAAGAGCCAGAGTTGCATCACCATCATCTGACCCTCCTCCCAGAAATACTGCACGTAACAGAGAAATACAAGACAGATACAATGAAATCAAGAATTGGTCCTTTATTTCAAAACGCAAAGTGCATCTTATGCCTAAAGAATGCGACCTTTTCTTGAATGGCTTGCAGAGGAGGAATTGGATGAAATTGGTGAACCCATTATCCAAATATGATCCAGAGATTGTCTTGAAACTTTATGCAAATGCTTGGGCAGAAGATGTTAATGCAAAGCGCTCAAAGATACGGGGTAAATGGATTCCATATGACAGAGATTCCATCAATGAATTTCTGGGCAATCCATTACAGCTGCCAGAGGGTCGTCAATGCACGTATCAAAGACTGAGGACTGAAATTCATGGGTTTAATGACACAAAGGTTGCCTGAGAATTCCGCATTCCCAATCGGTCCTATCAGGTGGGACCTACGGGAAATCTATTGAGGATCCAGTGCAAAGACATGAAAACTCTCACACAGGTCTGGATGACTTTCTTCTTAGCCAACATAGTGTGCATTGGTCATGTTTCCGACCTAAACGTACCTAGATGCCATCTGCTATTTTGCATCCTGAAAGCAAAGTACTCGGTTGATGTGGCAAAAATAATCTTTGATGAAATTTACAAATTTGTCAAGTCTGAAGTAAACAAGAAAAATGAGAAAGCTAAGGGGTCGTTGGGATTTCTAGCACTCATCACTGTTTTATGTGAGGCTCACGAGGTAGAGGTTATGCAAAAATTTGACCACTCATTGATAAAAGATTCATAGAAAAAATTGCATAAACAGTGAAGAAAACCGACAAGCTACCACCCCTCAACCACAGTCTTCCCCACCTCCTATAGTTGACCATCAAGCTTCTCAATAGCAGAGACCGTCCTCAGCTCACTTAGTGGAATCAATGCTCATGCAACAAATGTCCTACCTCAGAACTACAATGGAACACTTGCATCTGCAACAGAGCTCAAATCACAGGGGTATTATGCACATCTACCAAGGACTCTATCAAAGCTACCCTAAAGGACAACCGAACACGTGGATGCATCCTGATTAGTTTTGCACTTACATGTGCTGGCCTGGGGACAGGCCCAATTTTCTAGGGGGGGCAGGAGCAGATGAAGATCGAGTTGAAAATATCCCTGATTACTATGTAGGTTGAACAAAGATGGGGGCAAAACCATTTAGAACTGAGGCTACAGAAGACCTAGCTCAATTCCAAAATGAGGAGTTTGACTCAGAACTAGACAGAATTTTGAGAGGAGAGTGACACTTCATTAACTTCTTATGATGAAAAACCGATTTTAGTATCTTGTTATGCTTGAACTTAATTGTCAATTAGTCTAATTTTAGATGCTTAATTAGTTAATGTTACAAGTTAATAGTCTAATTTAGCAATGAAACTTTTATTATTTTTAGTAATTGTTGTTGGTTCATAGTAAGTAGAGTTTTGTTATATTCCATTGTTGTGACAGCTGACACAAAGTTTTTGAAATAGCAGAACTTATTTGAGAATCATTAAATATTCTGCTTGATTGGTAGTTGAAAAGAAATCAGACATTAGCAAATGTTCTAAATTAGAATAACTGAAGGACTGAGCAAAGACTAAAAAAGAAAATTGAGGTTGAATTCATGATTCAAATTGATTTGGGATATGAGTGCATGAAAATTTAACAAGACAAATCGTTGGGAACAAGGACTGAGGAATTAAACCAAACAACCGAGTGTGTGAATTCCTAAACAGTTAGAGAGTTCTACTGATGAATTGTCAATTGATGTTGCCTGATTTTTTTTCATTCTGCATCACAAAATAAAACATGGAAATGATTAAGGTATGCTTGTAGACTCAGGGCCAAATAGCTAACCTATGTATGGTATGACAATTTTTTTTAGTGATAACTCAATTGAGCTGAAAATTGATTCATTGTAACCTAACCTGCCATGGACATACACTCTTCCTACCTACTCTTCCTACCTTTGTAGCACACTTAGGGAAGGAAAACATAGGTACAATTTTAATACATGAAGGGGAATGATTGGTGTTGGTTGTAGTTTTTTTATAATTAGGCGGAAGAGGGTCAGGTAATTTACCCTCTAAGAAATTATATAATTCATGTCCCGGCAACGGAACCACAAAAGCTTGTTAGTTTCTTTCCTTCAGCAAGTGCACCAAATCAATTATAGTATAGTACTTTTCAAAGTACGAATGTCGTACCCACAAAGAACAGTTTCAATTAAAATTCTTCTGTTGTAACACTCTCTGAGTACATAAACTAAATGATAATTTGGTTTATATTAGAGTGAGGTTGTCAAAATAACTTTACTTCCACAAGCATGTGATCAAACAGAAACTTAGTTTAAAAATTTCAGTTATGGGACTTAAGATTGAACATACTCCATCTTACTCTCCTGCATTTTGTATTTCTAATCACATACAATACTCACAATACTAATTCTTGATACCACATCCTAAATCATCCACACTGATTCCTCAAACATGAAATTCTTAAGAAAGTTTGTTAAACACTAATCCCTCCGTTGCCAAGTAAACTAACCAACTTTAAGTTCAAATGTTTTTAAGTAATCGATATATTGAAATCTATTCTTAGCATTATAATATATCAAGTATTTCCGTTTAGATCTAATTCTTACACATACTTTCCAGTTAAATCTAAGAATAAAAATAAAGAGTCTATTTATTAGATACAATCCAACAGTAAGCGTAAAATGAAAATACCAAGAATAAGTAGAGAAAGAGAATTATACATAACTATCACCAAAATACATCTGAGTTCGAGTAGATTACATTCAATCTCCAAGGAAAAAGTTAGTCGCTCATAGTAGCCGTTACTACTGCAAGATAGATGTTTTTCTCCCTTGATACCCTTTGTTTGTTTCCTCCTTTTCTTTTTAAACTTTCTCCGTAACTAACTTAATGAATTTTCGCTTGAGCGTTATATTTTCGCTTAAGCGATCCATGTACATAAAATTGAAAGAAGGTTATCTCGCTCAAGCGAGATGTGTCTAGCTTAAGTGAGATTCTCTGCTGACAAATAACCGCTCTCTGGATCATTCTCGCTTCAGTCAAATATTTTAGCTTAAGCGAGATTCTCACTACAGCTTTTACGTTCTCTGAAAAATTCTAGCGTGAGCGAGATAGTTTTCACTTGGGCGAGTCCTGCTTGAGCTTCTCAGCATCAGAGTTTTCTTTTTGTCTATCTTCTTGTTTTTCTATCCTTGCATCACTTGCTCCTCAGTTACCTAAAATTCATATAACATTGGGATTAAATGTCTCCATTTGTTTCCAGACTCAAAACATGTGTATAGATAAAAAACAGTCTCAAATTAAGCAGTAGTTACTAATTTCCACAACAGTTAAGCACAAAAGACACAAATTTCTCACGTAAATGTTTTGATTAGTGACACTTATCAAGTTCCCCCAACCTAGAATCTTGCTTGTCCTCAAACAAAGTAATTGAATCATGAAGCCAAAGTTTGCCCCTATTACAAAATGATGATTATTTACAATTCAGACTTATGGTTCAATCATCAAAATAACTTCCATGCACAGAACAAAAAATTAAAATAGAAAGTTATGATGCCTCCAAGTTCGATCAAAGAGGGTACAGGTGAAATCAACCTCCCATCTAAACAGCTGAAACATGGACTGAGAATTTAACTAAAGAGTTTTTCTCTTAATTTCTCACAGGTGGGTGTTTTTCTCATTTCTACTGATTTTTTGAGCAGATCAAGGTTGCCTTTCATTTTCCATCAAATCCCACACACACAGTTAACATGAATCTTGAGGTCTTCATAAGGGTTGTAATAGGGTTGGGTTCTTAACAATATTGTTTTTTTTTTAGTAGCAAATTTCACACCAACGAAAGGAGACCATATCTATAATTCAAACAGAACTTCATTTGTATTGCCTGTTATCAATTCCTTAGAGTCCACCTTTCACCATTGTCCTTTTCTTCTCTATAATTCACTTTTCTACTTTTTTTTTGAAGTAGAGAAAGAGAATTATACAATTTCTCAGAGGGTAAATTACCTAACCCTCTTCCTCCCAATTATAAACAAACTACAACCAACAACAATCATTCCCCCTTATGTATTTAAATTGTACCTATGTTCTCCTTCCCTAAGTATGCTACAAAGGTAGGAAGAGTAGGTAGGAAGAGTGTATGTCCATGGCAGGTTAGGTTACACTAAATCAATTTTCAGCTCACATGGGTTATCACTAAAAAGAATTTTCATACCATAAATAGGTTAGCTATTTGGCCTTGAGTCTACAAGCATGCCTCAATCATTTCCATGTTTTATTTTGTGATGCAGAATGAAAAAAAAAATTAGGCAACATCAATTGAAAATTCATCAGTAGAACTCTCTAACTGTTTAGGAATTCACACACTCACTTGGTTGTTTGGTTTAATTCCTCAGTCCTTGTTCCCAACCATTTCTCTTGTTCAATTTTCATGCACTCATATCCCAAATCAATTTGAATCATGAATTCAACCACAATTTTTCTTTTTTAGTCTTTGCTCAGTCCTTCAGTTATTCTAATTTAGAACATTTGCTAAAGTATGATTTCCTTTCAACTACCAATCAAGCAGAATTTTTAATGATTCTCAAACAAGTTCTATTATTTCAAATAATTTGTGTCAGCTTTCACAACAATGAAATATAACAAAACTCTACTTACTATGAACCAACAACAGTTACTAAAAATAACAAAAGTTTCACTACTAAATTAGACTATTAACTTGTAACATTAACTAATTAAGTATCTAAAATTATACTAATTAACAATTAAGTTCATGCATAACAAGATATTAAAATCAGTTGAAAGTATCATAGTTGCTTTCGTGGAACTAGACCCAAGAATAGAAGATGATCAAAAGGTAGAACCTAATGAAGACATATATAGATGACAACTTGAAAAAACCAAGAAACACTGCACTTAGATGAGAGTTAAATTGAAGGATAAAGTTTGAGAAAAATTTGTTAAAGTCCTTTAAGAAAACACAGATTTGTGTGCATGGTCGGCGACAGATATGCCATTGTCATAAGTCAAGCTTGTTGCATAGAAAAAAAGGAAATTAGGGGAAGAAAGATGGAAATTTATCATTGGAAAAACCAACAAACTGTTAGATTGACTTCATATGAGAAGTGCAATATACTACATGGTTAACAAACATTGTCATGGTGAAGAAAGAAAATGGAAAATGGCACATGTGCATAGAATACATAAACCTCAATAAAGCATGTCCAAAAGATGTTTACCCCTTGTCAAATATTGACCGATTAGTTTATGGCGCAGTGAGACATCAAGTTTTGAGTTTTCTATACCCTTATTTAAGGTACAACTAGATTTGAATGTTTCCAATGAATGAAAGCAAAATAACTTTTATTACTAAGTTAGCAAACTTTTGGTACAAAGTCATGTCTTTTGGTTTGAACAATGAAGAAGCAACATATTAAAGGCTCATGTAAAATTTTTCATGCATAAATAGGAAAGAACATGAAGGTGTTTGTAGGATATATGATTATCAAATTTGCAACACTTGAATCACATGCACATGACTTATGTGAGATATTTAGAGAAATTTGAAAACATAACATGTGATTAAATCCAAAAAAATGTGTCTTCAATGTAGAAGGAGGAAAGTTCTTGGATTTTATGATAACCCTCAGAAATATAAAACTGAATCCAAATAAATGTGAAGCCATTCTAAACATGTGCAGTTAGGCCACAACAAAAGAAGTAGAAAGATTTGTGGGAAAACTTGCATCTTTATCTCGATTCCTTCCAAGACAAGTAAAATAACACATCATATTCTCATGTTTCTTAAGAAGACAAAGACATTTAAATGCGATGAAAACTATAAAACAAAACATTTCAAGAATTGAAGGACATTCTAGTCACACCACTAATTCCTTCAAAACCTAAGATCGGTGAGGATATGTTCGTGTAACTCTTGGTATCGAATAAAGTGATTAGTGTTATCCTTGTGCAAGAAGAGTAGAAAATCCAATCTTGCGTATATTTCATTAGTAGAGTCTTGCAAGATTTGAAAAGTAAGTACAACAAAGTGAATAGTTGGCCTTATCATAGATGAATATGGGAAGGAGGCTTCAACAATACTTTCAAAGACACCAAATAATAGTCAGGATGGACCATTCAATAGCAAAAATTTTGCAAAAACCTAAACTTGCAAGAAAAATGGTAGCATGGTCAATAGAGTTGTTTAGAGTTTAGTATTATACCCAAGCTAACAAAACGATGATGAATGTTGGACATTACACATTGATGAGTCCTCTAACAAAGTTGGAAGTGGCGTAGAAACTATACAAGAAGGACTATGAGGACTGGTTCTTGACGAATCTCTTAGATTTATTTTCAAAGCATCCAACAATCAAGCATAAAATGAACCTCTCATCGCCGAACTAACCTTAGCGTTAGAAATGGGAGCCAAAAGAGTAAAAAGCATAAGTGATTCCCAATTAGTTGCCAAACAACTAACTAGAACATACCGAGCCAAGGAAACTTATATTCTAAAATACTTTTAGAAGGTCAACAATTTGACAGATAATTTTGAACAAGTTAAAGTCCATCACATATCAAGGGAACAAAACTCTAGGGAAAATTTACTAGCTAAATTGGCTAGCACCAAGAAATCAGGCCAACATAAAACCATCGTTCAACATCCCATAAGAAGTCCTAGCATCAAAGAAACAAGTGAAAGTATGTAAGTAGACACAAAGGAAAGAGGATACATGACCCCTCTATATACCAATACAAAAAAAGAAGAATTGTTGAATGAGAAGGAAGAAGCCAAAAAGATTGAAGTATAGGCAGCAAGACATATGTTGCTTATAGGAGATTTGTACAAAAGAGGCTTTTTGGCTCTATTATTAAAATGTTTAACGAAAGTTCAAACTATATATGTCATGAAAAAGATTCATAAAGGAATTGGAGAAAACCCATTCCAAAGGAATAAAGATGGTGGTCAAGCTATTAAGAGAGGATACTATTGGCCCACTTTTAGAAGCAACTGCTAGGAATATGCACAAAAGTGTATCAATTGGTAGAAGCACGACAACCTAATACACCAACCGACTAATGAATTACATACAATCTTCTCACCATGGCCTTTTACGACTTGGGGATGGATATTTTGGAAATGTTCCCAATAGCAAGAGGGCAATGTACATTTTCTATAATGACAATGGATTATTTTATTAAACGGATTGAAGCAAAAGTTGTAGCAAACATCATAACTTAAAACATAAAAAATTTGTAAAAAAAAAAAACACCATCATATGATTCAACATCCTCTAGCCCATTATCACGAAAAATGGACAATAATGCACTAGCTCTAAACTAAAAGTCTTTTACAAAGGGATGAAAATACAGTACCAAGTAACTTTGATCAAACATCCTGATCCAAACAGTTAAGTTGAAGTAGCAAACAAGGTCAATTTTGGATAATTGAAAAATAGGCTACGATCGATGAAGGATGTAGAGGCAGATGAACTCCTTAAAGTGCTTCGGCATATAGATGTACCCCTTAATTATCCACAGTAGAAACACTATTTTAGGTAGCATATGTAGTAGATGATATGATATTGGTTAAAGTAGGAGAACCATCCTTGAAAAGGAGTTAGTATAACTCATAAGACAACCAAGAATCCATGAAAGTCGAGCTTAATTGCCTAGAACAAATTTGGGAAATTGCAAGGGTAAGGGAAACAACAATGGTAAGGGAAGTTAAAACTAAGTAGAGAGCATCCAGACACCATAAGTCACTAGTAAAACTATTAGTCTTTCAAGCAAGGGATCTAGTCTGACATGTTTAAGGAGAGACCTACAAGGAATCTAAAGAGGGAAAATTTGCAACTAACTAAGATGACCCATTTCGAGTGAATCAAGATTAGGTAATGGAGCATACAAGATTGAGTATCAATCGGGAAAGCTCTTGTTGTGGACTTGGAATACAAACATTTGAAGTTCAATTTTAGTTAAACTCGTAAAATAGTGATGTACTTTTTTTCCTACGTAGTTTTTTTTTCCAACAAGAAGATAAAAGGGTTTTTGACCAGAGAGATTTTAACGAGGCATACTAGATACATCAACAAAATGAGAAGTTCAAACAATTCAAACATTCTTGTATCCCTTCATAACTACCTAACTAAAGATTTTCCTTCCAAGTTACCCACTAGGCTATGCACATGCTTGTAAAATTCAGTTCAAGGTTTTCCTATTGAGATACCAACTTCATCTAAAGACACACCTATAAAATTCAAATTGGGGTTTCCCTACTAAGTTACCAACCTCAACTAAGGACACACTTATAAAATTCAATTGTAGGTTTCCTTACTAAGATACTCAACTCGACTAAGAACGCACTTATAAAATTTAATTTAAGTTTTTCCTATCAAGGTACCAACCTTAACTAAGGACGCATCTATAAAATTCAAATTGAGGTTTTCCTGCTAAGGTACCAACCTCAGCTAAAGACGCACCTATAAATTTTAAATTAAGCTTATCTTATTAAGGTGCCAACCTCGGCTAAGCATGCACCTATAAAATTCAAATCAAGGTTTTTCTACCGAGGTACCAACCTTGGCTAAGGACGCGCCAATAAAATTCCAATTGAGGTTTTCCTGTCGAGGTACCTACCTTAGCTAAGGACGCACATATATAATTCAAATCGAGATTTCCGATTGAGATATCTACCTCATCTAAGGACATACCTATAAAATTCAAATCAAGGTACCAACCTCGAGTAAGGACTCGCTTATATAATTCAAATTGAGGTTACCCTATTGAGGTACCCATCTTGCATAAGCACGTACCTATAAAATTCAAATCAAGGTTTCCTTACCAAGGTCCTAACCTCGACTAAGGACACACCTATAAAATTTAAATCGAGGTTTCCCTTCTAAGACTTAAGAAAATCAATTTAAAAGTTGTCTAATTCAAGGATTGAGTCATGTTGAAAGCAAGTAATAAAATTAAACTAAACAAACAAGAAAGATAAGATAAGAAATAAAGATAACTTTATTTAAGAGTTCAAATTTCCAAATTACATAAAGGCTTAATGGATGAATTAGAAAAAAGGAAACAAAACAAGGAACTATCAACCTCGTATTACATTATCACCAATAATAGTCAAAGTAAAAGGAACCTTCAAAGCTTCAACCTCGATTGCAGGGGAATTTTCGATTGTAAGAGTAGGAGAAAGAGTAGGAGTAAGAGTAGAAGTCAAGTTCCTAAGAATCTCAGTAAGATTCACCAATCAACCTTAAAAAACATCCTTATCAATATCAAAGTTTGAGGTATCCTCAAGCCTAAATAACCGAGCCTGACAAACAACTTTTTCAAACCCATTTATATGTTGTTTGATCATGCTCATTTTAGCTTTCTCGACCAAGGCCTCAACAACCTCTTTTGTAGCTTTCTCAAAATGCTAAACCTTTTCTAGTTCGACAAGGTGCTTGGTCAAAATTTCAACCTTTGTGCCAAGGAATGCAGTCCAGTCCTTGACCCTTTCCAAGCAATGACTAAAGGAGTTCTTCTCTTCCTCCTAGCCTATTGTTTTTTTCTTTAACCTATTGATTTTGACGTTCAGCTTATCATTTTCCAAAATAGTATGTTGTAGTTGAATTCAAAATCTCCTTCTTTCATTTCTCAATCCCCTCAAATTGAGAACTCTTATTTGTCGAATTCGTCAACCCAAAGTGGGTGATGGCTTACGCCCGAGATTGTAACTCAACAAAGCTAGCTAGGGAAAATGGGGGGTTGGCCTTTAGTATCATCTCCTTATCTACCAAAGACAAAGTCAAGTGATCCATCATCAATAGGTTATTAAAAGAAGGGCTAAAAAAAACGCTCTCAACCAATCTAAAGAAGTTGTTATTGCCAAAAAGGGCACTAATGCTGAAAGGAAACCTAAGTGTGTTATACTTTAATTGAGCACCTTGTTGAACGCCTTCCTCTTGAATTATAACCTTTTTCTTTGTCATATCCTTGCTAATTCAATGGTTATGTTTCCTCTTCTTTGTAGTAGCATCCAAAGGGTTGTTCTTGAGATAGGCCCTATGTTGGCATTCCTACACTCCTCGTTCAAGAATCTTTCCCTCTAAAAACCTCAAACATTCATGTAGTTGATGATATTCTCTTCCATAAATGTCATGATTCCTGAAAAACTAAACAAACATTAGAAAATAACAAGAAAACCTTTTGAAGTCAAAAAAGACCAAAGATTAATCCTTTAAATCTACAAAGGGATAAGGAGAAATGAATAAGGGGACAATAATTTTAAAAGTTATGTGTTTGGGGAGTGAGTCCAAAACAACAAAGCTCCTAAGTTCCTAGCTGGTCATCAAATCTTTAGGATACTCGTCATACCTCCTTAGATTCCTTGTCTAATATAAGGGAAATTGAGTACTCCCATTGGCCTTTTAATAATAGTTGTGACCATTATCAGCAACATAAACCTTGAATAACCCAACTTGAAACCTTTGTAGGAAGTTTTATAAGGTGTCAATACAAAGTTAAAGCCTTTTGACACCCTTTCTAAGCCAAAAACAAAAGTGACAAAGAAAAAGATCCAGTATTGGACCAATAAAGAAGGCATTGCAAATAAAGAAAAAACTCTAAAGAATCCCAAATATTGGGATGCAATTGAATTGGTGAAACATTAAGGACATAGAGTACCCCCTTGGTGAACTCATCAAAGGGGCAACCTCACATGCAAATTCCAAATTAAAGTTTGACACATAAAAAAGGAAGTCGTCCTAAGTTTTCCCACATCACATAAACACTTGATCTTTCCTATCACAACACTAGACAACAAATATCCTCCATTGCCAATTATTGCTTATTTGTATATTATCACTAAAAACCTTTACGAGTTCATCCCACTAGAACTTAGAGTAATAACCTCACACTTCTTTCTTCAACCATAAGAATTCCTCAGTTTAAACATTTGATTTGACATGAGATAATGCTTCTGAAGAACTTGCCCTTCTCTCGACAATAATGTCATCGAGTACATTATCCCCAAGAGCATTCTCCCCCTTGGCGAGTTGAACATCACTCTTGGAATCAGACGAGCTACTATCTAAAGATGACGTACTTTTGAAAGACCAAGAGGAGAAGTTTGAATCACTAATTGCATATATCTTGCGTGACAATAAACTCGACTGCTTGGACTCATAAAACTCCCCAAAACTATAATTGAATACACCTCAGTCTATATTAAATTAAAAACAAAGCACCTAGCACGTACCTAGAAACTATCTTGGCAAATCAATCAAGAAAACCAGCAAATCACTAAAATATCTCGACACTCAGATCTTGGTACTCATTTCTTGGCACTTATCAAATTTACTAGCACGACTAAAAACTAATGAATATTGGCCTTTTATAAAAAAAACTCAATCTTGTAAAGCCCAATAAGCCCATATCCCTACCACTACTATATCAACATCCATCAACGATTGAGATATAATGACGATCGTCATTTCATATTGATTAACTATGGAAGTTGAGAATACATCTAACAATTACATATCCCAAAGTATATTAGAAAATGCTAAAATGGTAAGTCCTCTTCTCAACTTAAAAAGTTCCTCAAGGATTGTGGAGCACATATATCAGTAGACATATGCCAAGAAGGGCATGTTAGTCTTTACACAGTAGTAAGTGGCCGAAGACATGTCAACAAACTAGAAAGAAGCAATTGACCGAATAGGCTGACACCATCTCGACTTATTACAACACAAAAGGTTGTATTAGTAATTAATAGTTAATAAATAAATAAATACTATAATTATTTATTTATTAATTAATTATCAATTATTGATAATTAAACAATTCACCCAATAATAATGATAAATCCATAAGATAAGGCTTATAATCTCAAGCCCATTAAAAATTATCTGTAAATATGAGTAAATACAAAAGGTAAAAAATATTGTTCATTTTCTCACCAATCATATAATTACTCTCTCTAATCTACGATTATTCGCTAAATTGAGCATTGAAGTGTCTTTTACAAGTACCTCTCATCTCGATTTTGAAGGGTAGCAATGGAGCTTGTTAAGGAGAAAATTACCTTTGTATCTTTTTACAAGTACAATAGGAATAACCTTTATGACATTATGCATATAGTCTTCCTTCTCTCGTGATTAAGAATTCTAAAATTGATATTTTCTTTCTTTTTTTCAATAAATAGGGATGTGGTCCTGGCTACTATCAAAGTAGAAGGCAAGGGTTTTATCACTTTAATTTACCTATGTTTTAATTGGTACATAATAACAAAAGTTAATTTTGGTGCCTCGTGGCTATCATATGGAATGTCATAATTTTACTTAGTTTATCATCTTGATGCCTATTGGATACTCATACAAGGAAATTAAAAAGATGCCATGAGATTTTAAAGACAAATTGGGTGAAGGAGGACATGGTTTTGTGTTCAAGGGGAAGTTGTGCAGTGGGCCTTATGCAACAATAAAAGTGTTAAGCAAATCAAAAGGTAATGGCCAAGACTTTGTTAATGAAGTCGCAACAATTGGAAGAATACATCATCAAAATGTAGTACAATTAATTGAATATTGTGTTGAAGGCTCAACATGTGCCCTTGTTTATGAATTCATGTTTGATGGATCTCTTGACATATTCATTTTTTCCAAATATAGAAGTATAGATTTAACCAATGACAAAATATATATTATATCAATTAGAATAGCTTGTGGGATACCTTGTCTCCACCATGGGTGCGAGATACAAATTTAGCATTTTGATATCGAACCCCACAACTACTTAATGAAAAATTCACCCCAAAGGTCTCTAACTTCAGATTGGCAAAACTATATCCAATTGATAATAGCATTATCACGATGATGATAACAAGAAGAACAATTGGGTATATGGCTCCGAAATTATTTTATAAAAATATTAGGGGAATATCCCATAAGGCTAACGTCTAAAGCTTTGGAATGCTTTTAATGGAGATGGCTAGTAAAAGGAAAAACCTAAATTGTTGTGCAAACAGATCAAGCCAACTCTACTTTCCCTTTTGGATTCATAATCAACTTGGGAAGAGACAAATATAGAAATAGAAATAGTCATAGAGGAGGAGAAAAAAATAACAATAAAGATTATCATAGTTTCCTTTTGGTGTATACAATCAAAACCAAACAATCGCCTTTCAATGAACAAAGTAGTTGAAATGTTTGAAGGCAACATAGAAAGCTTTGAAATACCTCTAAAGCCTTCTTTATATCCACATGAAACAATGGAAGATGATCAAAGAGTCTACCTTGGCCAACCAATATCAACTGACTTCTTTAGTTATTCTAGTTATTCCATTAGAATTGCAACTAATCCTTTGGTTGATGATATTATTTGACAATGCACAATAACTATTTTATTTGCATCAACCTTGTTGTATTAAACTCCTATACATTCATATAAAATATTTACTTTGGCTAAATCATTTCCTGTTATTTTATATTTCCCAAGTTTAAAAAATGGGTTCCCAAATTTAAAGTTTAGTTAGAAGTTCCACAGTATGTAATCACGTTATAAACTTATTCTACTTGAATGTGTATGGTGATTGTAACTTCCTAAATTTTTTTGTAATTGTGATTAATAATTTTTCAAATATAATTTCAATGAGAACCTAAACTTAGTTAAGAATGAATAATTATGTAATTTTTTGTGATGTATTATGTAATTTTTTGTGATGTATTATGTAATTTTCAATTAAAAAAAATATACACTAAAGCTAAGATTGGGGTGTAAGCTAGTAGTGTAGGATTACACTTTGAAAGTGATCAAATAATTATGAAAATTATGAAATTAATTATAAGCTGTTATTTTTAATTATAATTAAATCCATGTAACATTTTTAATTAATTATAATGTCATTGATTTTAATAAATTATAATAAAATTTTGTTCCAAACACATGTTCTATTTAAGGAAGCTTTCTAGGACCAACAAAAATACTTTTAGTCTTTCTAAATCATTTATGTGTATCTTATTTAGCATTAATGGGTCATTGACTTATTTAATTATGTAATTAGTTTTGTGATTTGTAAAAAATGATACTTTTACTTTTAGGTGAAATTTTTTATCCAAAACTTCTCCAACAAGTATAGTCACCTAAATTATTATGCTGCCAATATTCATCAAAGGACAAAATAGAAATGGTAGCAACACACCTTTTTATGATTTACTGAAATTTATTGAAAATTACACTTTTTTGTTGTATTCGATTTGTTGTTTAATGAGTATTTATCTTCATTTTGTAATTTTCAATGAATTCTAACCAATAATAAGATGTGTTAGAGACTATGTTGCTAACATTTCTCAATAAGAAAAACTCACTTCACTAATCCATATGGTTGAACACTCTATTAAAATTTTAGGGAGAAGGAATTAAAAGTTCGAGAGACAAAAGCTTGTAATAAAATCATAATTCTCAAGGCCTTTATATAGATGGTGGTGACCGAACTTGGTCATTTTTCTTCACTTCCCTACTTTCCCTTGGAGGACTACCAACCTATCACATTATTTACTCAAATTAAATATTATCTCATCTCTTACCTTCTAAAACCATAAAGGATCAAGGCCAAAGTGGTTCAACCACTTAGGTTTCCATCTCTTTGTGCTTAGTTCTAAGGTCCATTTGGCAAGTTTCCACTACCTCCCTTTCTTCTTGTCTTGGATGAATTCTCATGTTCCTAACTAATTTCTTTGATGTTGCTCCATGAAAAACCTTTTTTTTATTATATTGGTTTGTGCTATGATACAACAAACAACTTCAAGTTTTCCACTCTTTCTAATCTGTCAATAAGATTTCTAAAGACTACAGTCTTCAAGGGTAAGAAAGCTTACTTTTTCATTACTTAACTAGCTTAAAATCCACTCAAAAGGTTTATTGATATGTTTTATGTTGTATTTGATGGCTTGACAAGTTTGAGAGGTGTTACACATTTTATTATAAGGAATGTTAGTGTCACTCTCTCTAATATTCTTTCTATGATTGATTAAAATTGATTGAAAATCATCAATTTTTGTAGTTTTCACTTTTCATTTAATGATTCTTTCTCCTAATTTAAAGTGGAACCCACCAAAATTGGTGATTTCCAATAAATTCCAATCAATCACATAGAGAGCCTTAGAAAGAAAGAATCAAAAAGATAGTTTAGCTAACATTCCTTAATTCTTATATATCAATAAGATTATTTCATTTATTTCCTTCCTAATTCTATCAATTCAAATAATATAAATTTTCACTTAAAGCTCACCTCCACTTCCATATTTTCTTGTAGAAAATTCATCATTCTTAAAGTTTTTATGAATATTGAACGGTGGCATAGCCAAATTAATGAAATCTTTCAAATTCATAATTATTAATTTATCATCTACAATAGTTATCTTTGCCTTTACTTAATATATTTGTCTTTGTCATTCATATTTTTCTTCTTTTCCCTCATAAACCAAACAAGGGAACTTTCCTTCCTTTCTCGTTTACTTGAAATAAACGACGAAACCTTTATCTTTCTTTCTTTCTATCTTCCCTTCCCTCCCCTCCACTCTTCTTCTTTGAAACAAATGCACTACTTAGTTTTATCATATTTATTCATTAATTAGAAAAAGGAAAAGTAAACAATAAAGAGAAGACAAAATATGTTAAGAAAAAAGATTAAATTTTGAATAGAAATTCAAAATAACATATACTTTGTAACAAAATATAATTTACAAATGATAGATAAAATCAAATGAAAAAATGTTTAAAAAGAAAACAAATGGTTATTGGATGAAATCTATTTCTATCTAATTTATTTCTTTAACTTTTCTAACACAAAGTTAAGAAAAATTTTGTTAAAATTTTTTAGACTAAAATATTTCAAATGAAAAAGATTATTTTAAAATTACTTTTCACCAAACATATCCAAATATAATACTTATTTATACAATTAACTAAAATAATAATTGTCTAATAATTTAATTTATTTTCATACAGTTAATTCAAACACAACAATATTTTTCTAAAAATTAAAAGATTATTATTTTCCCACTGTAAATCAATCTTGAATCACTTCAACACCAAAGATTGTCTTGTTGTAGTGTGTGCACTAGTAGTAGTGGTCATGGTTGAGTGAAATTGATTAGAGGGTACAATTAATTGGTTTTCCTCTCTAGTTTATAGCATTTGTATGACAAATTTTATGGAAGGAAGATTAATTGGCTACCATTGATGCACCAAAGTCCAACAATTGCTAGTTTCTTTCTAATTTTAACATCACATTTATCCTCATGTACATCTCCATCAACCAAGTTATGGATCCAATTTGGGTACAAAACATGAAAATCTTTTGTAGAAGACATATCTACATTTTTCCTTACCTCAACCATTTTTAACAATAACATTCAATAACTATAAATATTAGACTTATAAGACACATTCCTAAAGTCTCTATAGAAAACTTCAAGTACAATGTATTCTAAGGTTACCCTAGTTAATGTCATTGACACCAAAATAGGACTCTTGGAACACAATTTGGCTAAGCCAAAATAAAAAAAAATTTGGAGTGAAGTTGTCATCAAGTAACACATAAGGATTGATGTCAAAGTGAATAATGAGATGATTACAACCTTGGTTAAGATACTCAATTCTTTTAGTTATACTAATAGTAATTTATTGCAATTTCTCCCAACCAAGGAAATGGTCCTAGTCATTCAATGGAAATATGAAGCTTTGAAGGGATCCACTTGTGAAAAAATTATAGACAAGAACACTATAGAGTCCTTGTAGAATATGCCTAAGAAATCTAAAGGGGATGAATAAATTTATAACCTTTCTTGATATAAGTAACTATTAATGATTTAAATTGGTTTAGTCAAAACTTAGGCCTACATCTAGTATTAGTTTGACAACCCTAGTCAAACCCTTCTTACATTATAGATATCTGTAATACAAACATTATGGATACATAATTTATATACCTTTTTCTTGAAATCCACAATAAAATTTAACAAGAACCACCCCACTTCTTATATTTCAATCTTAGAAACCCTCTAAGATCTAAATAATCTAAAAGGAAAGTTTGATGGATTAGAATACACCTTACAAGTGTAGATTATCCAAGTTGAATTTTGATCTTACATACTTAGACGATTCTTAACTCTCTTCTTTGAAAAATATTTGAAAGCAATCAATCATTCTTTCACTTTCATCTCTTTCTCTTAAAAATAGAAAGAAAACTTCTAAGTTTAAAAGTAACCTTTCATTTTAAAGAGCTTTTTTAAATTTCATTTTTGGTCATATGTTTTAGTTTGAGAGAAAAACCTTTTTATAAAGAGTTGTTTATTTCAAAATTGATTTAACAAATTACGTAATAGACTACATAATTCAGTTTTGCATTCTGAACTATGTAATTGATAGTGTAATCAATTAAATCGATAGTTTTCTCTCCAAAAAATATCATGATTGAGATTGCAATCAATGACTATTATGATATAATGGTTACATTAAATCATTATGAAATACAACTCTTTTGGGCAACATATAATCGATTAAATCGAATTGTAATCAATTACATAAGCTTAAAAAAAATTTATTCCAAATTCTTTTAACTCTTTGTAATTGATTGTACACTCATTTAATCCATTAAAATAGCTAAAAGACTTTATCATATTTCTAATTAACATAATTTAGAATCATCTAAGAATTATATGCACATATAAGCTTATTTTACTAAACAAATAATACAATGTAACATATTTACATGGTTGGTATAATGAAATAAATCAAAATTTGAATCTTGAAGCCTTAAACTTTAGCAATCTTCCCATTTTTGGTTTTAGAATGTTAAACCATTTAGTCTTTGATTAGAAGATTTAGCTCTAATAGAGCATTTGCATTTGTATTAAGGTTGTGTGTTATTCCTTACAATTTTAAAATAATACAAAAAACTTTGATTGGTAAATAGGAATATAATATAAGAGTTATTTAACAGATTGAAAACTAATAGCTTAAAACATTTTCAATTATACTTCTGAATCTATATGTGATACTCCTTTCTTTTTCTATATACTCTCCCTTTTGAAATTATAAAGCTAAAAAGAAATAAAATAGAGAAAGTCACATAAATATAATATTGATTAGTAATTCACTTATACAAATTTCAATTTTTTGAAACCACAATAGAGATAACAACAAATACAAACACAAATAACAACGTGCAAATATTACAAACCAAGAGAAAAATAAAGCAAAATACATTAAGAAAAATCAAAAGAAAAGTAGAATATGTAGAGATCAATTTTCATCATCTACATCATCCGCAACTGGGATGTTCATAGCATCAAGCCTAGTAGAGATGTTCTCAAAGCATTGTTTAAGCTCCCTATAATCTTCCCTTTCAACTTGAGCACTGTCTTCAACTTTGGCTAATATAATCTGCTCAAAGGAAGATAAAGGCTTTGCTTCAGGTTCTTCAGCAACTTCAACTTCAGCTTGCTTATCACTTGGTCCTTCTTCTTGGATCTCTTGACCTCTTTCTCTAACAATTTAGCCATTTAGTGTTTCAACTAGGCACATCTTCCTTAATACCTTAGTTTTCACCTCATGTGCCTCCTTGGTGAAGTCAGATAACTCACCATTGGTATCTACACCAAAGAATTTCAAAACTCTACAGATGAATAAAGCATAAGGACATTTGTAGTCTACCATCCTCTTTGTGTTCAAAATTGTCTATGTAATTACAAATATCCAATCCACTTGGATATTGTTCTTCATTATTGCCATCAACATGAAATCCTCATATGTCAACTGAGCATGATTGCTCCCCCTAGTTGCCATAATCCTTACTATTACATAATGTAACAAATGTTTCTCAACTGTTAAAGCTCTTGTACCATAAGACCTCTTATTTGTTAACCTTTCTTCAAGGTTCCTCACATAACTCTTGTAAGTGAGAAATTTATCATACTTGATATTTTAACTTACAAGGCCTTGAAAAGTGGGTCTTTTACCTCCTAATGTCAAACCTCCAATTGCCATGAACACTTGTTTATTAAGCTCAATCTGAACTCCTTTCATATTTGAGCATAGTACCCTTTCTTCATTCATATAAGCATAGGCATAAAATGCTTTTACCAAATTAGGGTAAAAATTACCTTTGAGCTAAACGAATTTTCACAACCCTTATCCCTTCAAGATATCTAGAAATTGAAAATTTGCTCCTTAAACCAAGTCAGGTTCAAAACCCTAAGAGCCACCGAGTCTTTGTCACCATATGTTTCAAAATAGGAATGTTTCCTATTTACATCAATATACTAAGAGTTCTAATACGACTTAGGAGATGGTTGACGTTGAGGAGAGGTAGGTGGTTTTCCCTTGCTAGTGCTACCTTTGGCTTTGGAATTGGGTTTTGGAGATAGAGGAAGAACCTTTTTAGCCATAATTTTAACCCTCTTTGGTCTTTTGTCAGCCATTGTTGAAGGCTTGAGCAAGAGAAAAGGAAATTCTCAAAGAGATTTTGAGAATTTAGACAGTTATTGGGTTTATGAATAAGAATGAATAAGTTCACTAATCTATTTAAAGAGTACAAAAGAGAGTATGAACATTTGAAATCTAAAATTCAAAAAGTTTTTAAACATTCAAATGCTATGTAATTAATTCAAAATCGATGCAATCAAATTCATTTTTCCTAGAATGATGTTTTCCTCAAAATAACACAATTTAATCAATTAACCAATAGTGTAATTGATTAAAACAAAAAGACTTGTGTTATGAATGTATTAGTGTAATTGATTACAAATCAATGTAATTGATTAATTTGTTCTTAAAGTTTCGATCAAGTGTTTGAGATTTTTCATAAAACAATGTAATCAATTAATTCAATATGTAATTGATTAAAATAGTGAGAATAAGAAAACATACTAATCAACAATGTAATCGATTATGGTTTTTTGTAATCGATTAAAATAGACATACATAAATTGTAGTACTTTTAGCAGCACACATTGTAATCGATTACTATTGTAGGTAATTGATTCAAGTAGTGATACATGAAATTTCAATATTTACATAATACATGTTGTAATCAATTATCATTGCAAGTAATAGATTAAAGCAGACACACAAAATATGTTTTCAAACAAAACACTATGTAATTAATTAATTCAAGATGTAATAAATTAAAATAGAGACTTGCAAAACTTGGTTTTTCTTTAAAAAAAAAAAAAAGCTTGTGCAATCGATTAATTTGTCAAGTAATCGATTACATCATGTACAATTTCGTGAATCAATTTAAAAAATGTGTCCTTCAATGAATTTTAACACTCAACAATATTTATAGCATCAATCAATCATATTAATAATTTCTTTTATGAGAACATCACCTAGTTGTGAGTAATAAACTCTATCTTACGATCTCCTTTCTATATGTAATCTCTAATGAAATAGTGTTGTATTTTTGTGCGTTTTTCCTTCAGTGTTGTATGAGATATTTAGTTAGATATATGGCACTTGTGTTATCACACCTTAATGGAATATGATTTATATTTAGACTAAAATCTAAGAGTTGATGTTTAAGCCATAATGAATGTGCACAATAACATCCAACAACAATATATTCTACCTCATTCTAGACAATGCTACATAGGCTTGGTTTTTGTTGTGCCAAGACACTAACCAGCCATTGGCAAACAAATGACAAGTACTATTGATTCTTTTCCTATCTAATTTGCGTCTTGCAAAGTCATAATCACAGTAACGAACTAAGGTTGCTTCTACATCATTGTTGTTAAACCTTTTAATTCTTGGAATGTTGTCACCTTTGGTTGCCATTATCTCTTCAAAGATTTAAGGACTTGACATTTAACTCTTTATATTCAAAAGTTTTTCCTAAACCTTTGAGGTGATTCATAATATGAGTAAACCTCTTTCAAACATCACAAATATTTTTATCTTGAAGCATTCTAAAGGTTTCATACACCTATATGAAAAAGTTATTTCTTTATCTCCTTACTTTAGTTGTCCCTTCATAAGTAATCTAGATTAAATCTCACATTTCCTTTGTTGTGGTACATGTAAAAATCCTAAAAAACTTATGAATTTAAGGAAGAATGGATAATATTCATAGCCTTAAAGTCATTCTCGTTCATCTGTGGTCCATAGATCAAAAGGTTTTTCAATCATTTTTCCTTCTACCATATATAAAGGGATTGAATAACCATTTACCACTACAACCCAAATGCATCTCTTAACAAACTCCATGAATATCTTCATCCTCACTTTCCAGAAAAGATAATTCACACAACAAAATAGTGGTGGTTCGTTGATAGATACATCTTCTATAAAGGGTAATTAATTTTCAATCATTTCTTTAGAGATCTTAAAAAATCTTGAATAATTTTCAAGAAATCAACTCTGATGCCAATTGCAAAATATGACTAAGAAATCTAGAGGAAAGATGAATAGATTTATCCTCTTTTTCAAAACAAAAACTTTCAATGATTTAAACTTTTAACTTAGTGAAAAACTTTTTCCAAATATGTTTATTTATCACTTTCATAGAAAAAAATTATATTACCAAATTTTTTGATTGATGAATCAAGAACACTTTAAGAGATAGAAAGATTAACACAAAGGTTTATACTAGTTCAACAAAAACTCAAGGCTACATCTAGTGTTAATTTGACAACTCTAGTCAAACCCTTCTCGCAGTATAGAAAAACACTACACATACAATTTCTATATATCCTTTCTTGAAACCTATAAGTAAAATAAGCACCCCACTTCTTATATTTCAATCTTATAACCCCTTTAAGATTAAAACAATATATAAAGAGAGTTGATGGATTAGAATACACCTTAGAAATGCAAAATATCCAAATTGAATTTTGATCTTACACATTTACTGTTGTTCTTTTTGAGCTTGAGAGAAAAGCCTTTTTATAATTAGGTTTTTAATTCCAAAACTAATCTAATAGATTATGTAACATATTACATAATTTAGTTATGAATTTTGAATTGTGTAATCGATTAAATTGGTCCTCCTTCTCTCAAAAAAACAACAAGATCGATAATATAATCAATTACTCTAATTGTGTAATCGATAACATCAATTCAATCTGAAATACAATTTTCTTTGTAATTGATTAAATTGAACTTAAATTGATTACATAAGTTCGAATTGTTGATTCCAAGTTCTTTTAACTCTTGTAATTGATTAAAATAGTTAAAAGACTTTGCCAAATTTGTAATTAACAGAATTTTGGATCATTAAGAGCTATACATTGACACAAACCTATTTTTCTAAACAAACAATACAATATCACATATTTACATGGTTGACATGATATAATAAACCAAAATCTGAGTTTTTGAAGCCTTGATCTTCAACGCCCTCTTTTTTCTCTCTCTTGTTCCCTATTTTTTATTCTCTTTTTTTCTCTCTATCAATGTTGACATATTTCTAATATATATATTTTTAATTATTGACTTATTAAATATTATCTAATATGAAAATAATTTTAAATTTTAAATATTTAAAAATTAGCTAATGTTTATTTCATTAAAATTTAATATTGACATTTTAATTTCTAAAAACATATTAAAAATGAAAAATTGCATATAATGAAAATTGAATTATCCTATCTAAATTAAAAATTTAAAATTTAAGAAATTTAAATTGGTCTATCTAAACAAAGCACTTAACAAATGAAGAAATTTTAAATTAAGGGAATTCAAATATCAAACATTTCAAATTCTTTGAAATTTTAAAATTTCTAATCCAAACATAACATTAAAGACTAAAGTTCCAAAGATATTATATTACCATGAAATCCATCTTAACCAAATTCTTCAATATCCTTTTCGGTCTCTTACTCCTTCTCTACATCAAACTAAGAAACATAACTTACTTTTTTCACTAATATCTTCCTATGTTTTATTTATACATATCAAAATTACCTTAATTTGTTTTATATTTTAATTGACAATAATTAACTCCACCTATGATCTCATAATAGGTTTGAAGTCTAAATAAAATAGGGTTATATTAGGCTTTCAACAACTAACTTAAAATTCATTGTATAACACATGGATTTAAAGAATCAATTGTTACAAATAAAATAAAATTAAATAAAAAATTAAATATTTTTTCAAATTTAATCATAATTACTAATATTTATTTGAAAAAAAACCTTTTATTATGAAAAAAATTTAAAATTATAGTTTAATTTGGAAAGAAGATTATAAACTATTCTTTATAAAAAAAACATGTTATAATGTCTAAAACAATCCAATTCAAATCCATTATAGCCAACACATTAATACAAATAATTAGTGAAAAGTTACAAACTCATATTGTCTAAACTTAAGTGTAGATTTAAATTAAAAATTTAAAACAATTTTTTTTTACTATATTTAATATCTTTTGACTATTTTTCTCCACTACCAAAAAATGTGTTTTTTAAAATATATTTTGAGCTCTATTAACATGTTTGAGTTCAAGTTTGAGGCCTAACATAATTACATTAAATATTCAAAGAGAATTTTTATCACACATAATGATCATATTTAGCTTATAGTTACTTTCAATGAATGATACTTGTAATCTTTATCAATTTCTTTTCATAAATATCATTTAATCATAAATTAACATGTATTTTGTAACTAGGATCACAACGAAATGACAAAAAATATACATATTAAAAATAAAAGAAAAAAGTCATCATTAATATTTATTTTAGGAGAAACATTGGACAACGTTTAAAATGATATTTTAAACCAGAAAATAGGTTCGAGTCAATTATGCATAAAAAAAGTGTTAACACTTTACAATCTCTGACCTATCGTTTATAATTAATTAAGCAAAATATTAATAATTTTTGAAGTATTTATCTAACCTAAAAATGATTAACTAAAAAAATACTTATGACTAAAGACTTATTTTATTATTTTGATTAAACATAAATTTATTATTATTATTATTATTATTATTTTTATTATTATTATAAAAGCAAGGAAAATTAATGTATATAGTTTTTATTTTTTTAGCTCGATAAGAGTTATCTCCTACTTCTACCTTTCTTTAAGTTCAATAAAGAATCAAAGTTATGTAATTTTTTTAAAATATTTTAATATTGATTTAACATTTTTATTCTTGAAGCAATTTAATTTAGTTTAATATTGTCAATTTAGAGAGAAGTTTTAAACATAAATTCCTCACGACTTGTGGCCCAAAATTTTAAGATTAAAAAGATATCACATCCAGTTAATCATTCCTCTAATCTATCTTAATTAAACTAATTATAAAATAATTATATTTAGGATTGTATTATTGTTATTGTTATTATTAAAGAATATAAATTTAGATTTTATAATTATAAAACTTCATTTAATATCTTTATTTTTTTTATCAACTTAAATTGGATTTTACAGTATCAATTCAAGGAAAAATTTTAAAACATCAAGTGGTCATGCTTTGTGCCGCAAAATCTTAGAAAAGATATCACGTTCAATTAATCATACGCCTAATAATTATTTGATATAAAAAAATAAAAAAAAATTGATAACTAAGATATATTTTATAGAAAATATGTTAAGATTTATATTCTTATTATGAGTTTTAATTTTAGAAAAATTATTAATTGTGATTGAAATTAATCAAGAAAAAAATTTAAATACAATACAGGTTACAAATTGTATCCTCAAAATTTCAGAAAAATAAAAAAATGTCACATCCAATCAACCTCTTTTTACATCTCAACAATTTCATTTATTTAAAGATATTCTATCTATTCATATTTTAAAATAAACATTTTTTATATTATATTTAACTAACTATAATTTACTAATACTAACATTATTTTATAAAAAAAAATTAAAAAAAAAAAGATAAAACTTCAATAGATTTTGTACTATTACCAAAAGGATTGCTAACATTGGAAACACATGTATAGAAAAAAAAGATAAAAGAAACTGATTTTTTATAACAATAAAAAAAGGGACTAATATAGATCAATTGAACAAAAAGCTAGTAAGGAAGGCTACTCCTTACAGCAACATACGCACAAATCCGATATTAAAAGAAACTGGTATTGTAAATCAGCAAGCAAAAAGGATTCATAAGAAAGTTAATTTCCATTTTTTTTATATTTGTTTTTATATGAACTTTATCTTTATCTCACTTGAAGCTTCATTATTCATAGAACCAACTAAACTCGTTTACTAAACGGGTCAAAAGCTTCATTATAAGATATGGCTAGCATAATGAAACATATGCAAACAAGTATTTTTTCACTGAGATCCAAATCAATACAGCAAGATCCAATCATACACACAACTAAGTTCTAAAAGCCAAAATATGCAACAACAAGAAGAAGTTCCATATCATACCTTACTAATGGTGAACTCAAAAACCAAAACACGCAACAACAGGCACAAAAACAGAATATGCAATAGCAAGCACTATGACATACATCACGAATAAGAGCTGGGGTCTGAGGTTCGAGTTGCTAGTATGTATGCATAACAACTTTGTTTATGGGGGCTCAAAAAGGATCATTACCATGGTGTTTTTGAGTGACGAGAGGATGAGAGAAAAGGAAATAATAATCTCGGGTTTGTTTATGTTGTGTATAGAGAGACTGAGTGAATATGAAAATGTTGTGAAGATTTTTCAAGCAAGGAGAGAAAGAGGTGAAAATGGTTTTATGTCTATTGATGTGTTGAGTTAAAGAGAATGTGAATTAGAGAAAGAGTTCTCTCTCCCTTATTGCCATAGTTATTATAAAGGTGGAACAATGGAAAAAGGTTTTTTAGTATGGGTTGTGTCCTGCGATTAGTGAGGCTTGCGTGTGTAAGAGAGAAAAACTGTGAAGGCTATGCGTGAACAGTAGATGTCTCAAACTGTAGGGGCAGGGCTGAAAAGCTGTAGTGCATGGATACATATGGAAAGACACCTAAACAAGGAGAAAGGGAACTTGGAAGCACTATTCTATTTGAAACTTTTGTAGCTTTCTATATTTCTTTTTATATCTATTTTTAAACTCATTTTTTCATTTTTTTTCTTTTTTTCTTTTTTCTTTTTCTATTTTTCTTTACTCATCTTTGCTATTTTTTACTTTTAGATTTTTTCCATTCTTCAATAATTATTCTCTTTCTTTTTGTTTGTAACAAAACTTGTAATTAAAAAGATGGACAAAATTTGATATTCACAATGTATGATAAATTTATTAACTTTTAGAATCTTTTATTAGTTAAAGTGATATACATTAGAATAAAAAAATTTACCATAAAACTTAAAAGGTTAATTTTTATAATTTCATTGCATTAGAAAAATCTCCAAAAGTCAAATAAAATTTTAAAAAATTTAATAATGAATATAATTTTAATTATTATTTACATATAATTAATAAACATAAAAATAAATAATTTATTAGAATCAGTAAAAATATTTTATTATTATTATTATGAAATATTTTTAATTAGTGAAGATAAAAATAGATTTTAATTTATTTTATTTAAATATAAAATGTAAAAGATAATAATAGATTCTAATATATTTAAATTTTAATATAAAGTTAAAAACATATTGTGGATTCTAATATAATATTTATTAAAAATAAAAATTAATATATTTTATAATTAATTAGTATCATTCAAAGCAATCGTTTATGTATTTGTTTCTGTTTTCAAGCAAGTCAAATCATCTCAAATCAATAAAGAACTCTCATATTACTATGATGAGAGGACAGTAATAGGATAAAGATCTCAATTACAAAGTAAATACAAGAAAAATAAATCTCTAACTTACAAGAATTTGTGAAAAACAACAACAAATAAATAGCAATAACAAATCACCACAATCACATAAAAAACACTAAAGATTTTTAACGTGGAAAAATTCTTTTTCAAAACAATAATAAAAAGTCATAAGTCATCTAGACCAAAGAAATAATTTCACTATGATCAACAAAGATATAAAAGAGTCTCAATCAAATGTGTAGAGGAGTGTTAACATCTAGACAAACAAAAAAAGCCAAAAAGATTATTAATAAAGAACCAAGAAAATAAAAAACTCAAAGAGTAGTGTTATTATGTGAATTGAATATCTCACAATTCAAACCTCATTTTAATGATCCGACCATTCAAAATGAAGAATTAAATATTATGAACTTGCTATTAGATTTTCAACCTGATCCAACGGTAAATGAATCTACACTTGCAATTTTACAATGACTACTTTGTGTTTGAGCAAAAATTATTTCTTCTCTTGAGTTGTTGGTGTTTTCTCTTGTTTGACACTTAACTATCTCTCTCCTCTTTTCTCATACTCCTCTCCAATTAAATAAGTGAGAAACCTACTAGACTTCTCGTACCCCTTCGACCTCACATTAGTTCACAATCAACGAGACTTGTCGCTCACCAATTCTTGTCGTCTCGTTCACTCACTTGTTTATCAATTTCATCTAGTTCGTTCAACTTACATAATAACAATAACTAATCACCTTGTTCCCAAAGGTGACTACTAAACATCTCGTTCTTCAAGATTCATAGTTTACAAACAAATAAAACCGAAGTGTCATTGTCTACAACGATAGTTTACACTCTATAACAATCAATTTGAACATAAGAGACAATCTGACAAATTTTCAAGAATTCTCCATCTTAATTAACTTTTAAATTTGTTACAGATTAACTAATTTAAATTATGTAAAAGAACTTCCACAAGACTTCATGATATTTTTAATTAGCATTCCCTCCTCACGACTCCTCAATTTTTATGAGATTTACTTTTAATTTAGTAAAAACATCAAACTTCTAAAACTATTTTTTCCATTGTATGTTAGTTATGTCGTTAGATTCAAATCATTTTAAATTAGTGCTACCACAACTTCTAACTCTTCCCAACTAATATAATTGAATTATTATTACTTAGTCCTTTCTTACTTGTTATGCCTTATTATTTGCAAACTCATTTTTAAAACTTACATTAAATTCTTGCATAAACACATATACATGTCAAAAAATATTTATAACTATTTCAATCGGGGTTGGAATGTGCTAAAAATTTATAGGAAGGTCTCTTATATCTATAAGGATTAAAATCAAAACAAGGATAAAAAACTACAAATCATCTAGACTAAAGAAACAATTCTACTATGATTAATAAAGATACAAAAGAGTCTCAATCAAGTGCACAAAGGAGTGTTAATACCTAAACAAACAACAAAGTCATAAAGATTACAAATAAAGAACAAAAAAAAAACTCAAAGAATAGCACTATTATGAGAACTAAATATCGATCTCATTTAAAAATAATAAACATTTTTTATATTTTAAAATAAAAGTAATATATAATAAATTTTTTAAAATGATAACCATTTAAAAATAGAAGAAATAAATATTTAGGAATTAAAAATAGAAAATACTTAATGAAAAATAGTTTTTAAAGTTTTAATATACTAAATATCATTATTTCTATTAGATATGTTTCAATTTTTTATTTCTTTTGTCCTAAACATGTAATAGTCTGATATAAATCTAATGAAATAAATAAAGTATAATTTTTAATTATTTTAAGATTTTAATTATTATACATTGTCAGTCTTTATACTTAAATCAAATTTAAATTATTAATACAAATTAATCTTATGTTTTATAATATTTTAATATGAATGTCAATTTTTATAAATTTAGTGAAAAATAACTTACTTAAAATTACAATAAATTAAATAGCTTGGCTCAATGTAATTAATTGTTTGATAAATATGTTTTATTATAATCAATTAAGAAAATTGTTAACTTATTTGAGTTAAACAATTGTTTGATTGATTAAATTTTTTAAAAAATTACTTATATAAATTATTAACAAATTAACTTGTAATAATTAAATATTATTTACATAAAAAGTTACTAATAATTATTGACTATTTGTTACTAAAAATGCTATTATAAAAAAATTCATCAATTTAATCAAATGATTTAATTAATTAATTTAAGTTAAAATTAGTTAATTAGTTACAGTAAAACATGTCAAAACTAATGCAGTTATATATATACATATATTACTATTTATTAAAAAACATAAAAAAAATTATTTATGAATAATTTTTTTAAATAATTTTTTTAGGAAAGATAACAAATAAATAAATCAAATCAAATTATTTAATTGAAATAGCTTAAAGTAATTTTAT